>JAECUM010010497.1:0-157053 GCA_016617855.1 Megalonaias nervosa
CTCAGATCCACATCAGGACCTCGTCATCGGGATCAGTAACGGTCGTCAATGTTGATATACATTATGTATAATATTAAAACAATTTTAATGTGAAATAAATACGTGCTTATGTGGGTGATGAGCGCTCAAGCGCCCGCAATGTTTCAGCAACAAGATGTACGCACAGACGGCAGTCAGACCGAGTTTGCACTATTATAGTCGAATAAAACAGTGATTGTCGTCAGCGTAGGGCGCTTATGCTCCTCGTTAAATAATTAACTACTTCAAGTGGTGGCGCAGGTCCATGGAAGTTAAAATGCAAACGATGTTGAGAAGTCACCATGTTTGCAATCCAGTGAGTGCCAGGTCCAGTTGGCAAATCCAGGTTGACAGTACCAGTTTCACGTGTGATTAGGACAATCGATGCAAGCTCATTTTGACTAGACACCTAGTAAATGCTTGACTTATTTTTTCTTCGTGAGTAAATCAAGATTGATCAAAGGTGTGATATTCTGCTTCTTGTACATGTAATTGTTGACATCTGCCCAATAGTATTAGGCTACTTGTTCCTGATAATAGAAGGCTTTTTTCTTTTTCTATTGACGTACCAGGTCTACTATCCACTATGCGATCACGCGCCACATTTTCCAGTGTAATCCCTGACGCAGTTCCGACAGCCACTAACACCTCAGCTTTTGCAACTGCTTGGACCTCTGCTGCTAACAACGCTGGAGTCACTTCAAGGAATGGAAATATTCCACCGGTCTCTTTCATTTACGTCACTTCTGACTTGGATAATTTTAATGTCACTGAGTTATAGATCTGTTTGGACGCAGTAAATTGAATGAGTTGTGTTTGGGGCAACCATACGGGGACACTTCCAGTTAATTTTGCTGGAGAAAGTTCCACTGTGACCCTACAACTGTTTTTTTTATTGCGTTTTTTATTTTTCGAGCTAGTTGGAACTAAGACCGACCCTCACTTCGTGATAGGACATTATATAAATACATAGCGGTATAAATCGTGAATTCTGTGAATTTTCCAGTTTCTTCGATGACTCTCATTCGACCACCAACACCCTAGAGCAAGAGAGCCTTATCAGAAAGTATCACAACATAAAATAAATTATTAACATCGCCAGAGGGAATTGCACAGACACGCGCATGAAACTACATAGCAACAACGGATTGCCTAAATAACTCTAGATGTTCCAATGTAAATCAGGTACAACGTACGAAAGTCTTGTTAGGAAATCTGCAGACCCATGTCGATGTTTCTATACCTGTTCATATACAACCACATATCGTGATATCCACTTGTAATATAACTGGCATCTGCATAGTTCAGATGAATTTCTACAGAGGGTTTCTGATGATCGTTTAACAGTAAAGAAACATGAGTCACTTGTAAGTGGTCAAATACCATTTTGTTATGCTCATGATTATTGTCTCACTTCATACTATGAAACACTACAAACACGTATTTCAGTGCAGTAAGACTATGCTTGTTACTTATTTGCCATGTACACTGTCCCAAAATACCACTTGGTTAGTGCGCATCTGTACCCGACTGTATAAAAGAGACGAGAAACGTGATTATATAGTCAATGGCGGTGTTAGTACAGGCAACAACAAAGTTAATGTTGACAACTCAACTTTATCAGCACCACCTATTGTAATTCCAAACTGCATCGTTAGAATTGTTATTCACGAAATAAGGTGATTGCGCTTTTGTCTTCAAGCCTAACCTCAATGAACAACCAATGAGTTGCGATCGACGTTGCGCAAATATAAGATTGAAATTAGTATTTACACTGGTTACAGCAGGCGTTTGTGCATCTTCTGCAGCGATTCTGACGTTGCTAATAGCATACGGTCTGTAGTAGTCACACTAAATTCTGGGTTTCTTCGATGATAGTGTAATCATCGAAGTAACTCTCTACGCTTTACAACATCCTGCTGCATCGCAGCATATATTTCGCGTAGCACACTCAGTGTCTCAGTGGTTATATATCTCATCATCGGTGTGCAGTGTTCGTCGTATGATGTCTTGAAGTTCACGCATCAGAGCGCGAAATGTATTTTTCTCCATAATATGATTGCTGAGCAACCGCTTTATTAATGACTTCAGGTGCTTTATTATCCGCACGAACTGATCCCACAAGTGCTTTCAATTGATCAGCAAGTTCAGTATGGTCACACATCCACTAAGGTGTTCACGTTGCTTTGATTGCAACTCCATGTCGAGTGCAACAGATGTTTGCTTTGGTGTGGGTGTAGCAGACCGTTTTGGTTGTTGTAGGTAGAACCTAAATACTTGCTCGACTATCCTTTCAGTTTAGATCTTGATTGTTGTGCACTTGCAATGATCCACTTGCAACGTTCAACGTTCTTCGTTTGATATTTTCGTAGGTTTTATGCTTGATGGATGTTTTTGTTGTTCCTGATATTCACGGTATTCCTCTTGCATATGTTGTTCCTCTTCCTCTGTCATATACTCAAGGTCGGCGTCGGGGCCTCTAGGAGTTGTCGTTGTTGAAATTGCATCATTGGTGGAGATATGTGCCTTTCCATACATTCTGCCCAATACTTTTGACCGTTCGCTTCCATAAAAATACACTGCATGCATCAAACGTTTTGGAAAAATGAGCAGACTCTTATTCTGTCCAATGCCTCTCTAACATCTTCATCAAATACACTGCTGCCTTCGCCTAGTACTCCATCGGCTTCTCTGATTTCACCAACGTCTTCTTTGAGTCCATCGATCGGCTGTGGCAAGTATCCAGTAGTCTTTGCAGCTGCTTATGTTGCCCTTTTGATATCCTTGGTGCGCTTAGCTGATTTACCAGCTGGAACATGTTCTTCTATTCCTCTTAGGACTGTGACCAGTCTTGCAGTTGATCTGGTTGACTGATTAATATTCTCGGCAAGTTCAGCAATTTTCTTTATTGGTGTAATCAGCGGTGCAATCGTTTGTTTAAAGCCCATAGTGAGGATTTCTCTCGCAGTCTTTGACGACTGTGATATATCTTTGACTTTTGTGCATATTTCTATATCGTTTTAAATTAATAAATTCATGAGCGACTTTACGGGGTCGCTTCTCATACTCTCCTGTGACATCACTGCCAGACATTTTCTATAACTGTTTTGATTGTTAAAGTGACCCGTGAGACACGTTTGTGTTAGACGCGTGCATCTATCCTCTCACGATATTTGCCCCTTCAAATTTTGGTCAGATCAATGATAAGAAACTATACGGGTCCTTTGTGATCCGCGTAGGTCCATTGAATAATTCGAAGATCATCCTCATCAATGCCACCAAATTTTTTCATCACGTTACAGTTGCTACCCATCACTTAACGCCAATGTGCGTTTTGTTGAGTCAGTTAGATTACATCGGTGTTTGTGTGTCGGCTTCGTAATCTATTTGCACTGGATTGATTTTTTTTTTCTTCACTCTTTGGTACACAGCAAAACTTTTTCGTTTGCATCCAAATCGTCAATTGTACATGCTTCATCCATTGTGGAAAAGAAATCAACGGTGATGTTACCATCACTGTTCAACGCTTTTTGAAAATCTTTTAAAACACCATTATACTGTTGATCATCAGCCGATGGCGTAATCATGTACAACCGATCCAACTTCAGCCATCATAAAATCATATTCGCAACAATTGAGTTTTACCTGATGCAGCGGTGCCAATTATTAGTGCATGAACTGAGTTTGGAAATATAGCAATATATTTGCATTGTTTGGGCTTTGCCTGTGCGGAAGTCAATGACGGTGAAAGCCGAGCTTTTCCAAACTTTGATTTTTTCTCAAGTCTTGTCTTTACTGAAAGCATCTACTTATTTCCTTTATCTTGATGCAATTGAATAACGCAGTTTATAAAACAACCGTGTCTTCATATTGTGGATGATGTCGCGCATAAAAACATACTGCAAATCTAACTGGAGTTCAAAGATATGGACGAGCAAGGATTCACTTACATACACGGGCATAAAAGTCGTGGACGCAAAGGGTTGTGTTTGCAAAAAAGAAAAAAAAACCAACAAACAAACAAAGAACTAGGCGCAGATGTCGTGTCTGCATTAACAAAGTTACCGGGTACGGCTTGGAGTAAATATCAGAGTAAAAGCCGGGTGGATATACGACTTGAATCTAAGATAAAAGAAAAGCCTCGCTAAGCACCTGTAAATGGTGTTGATGCTGCGTGTTACCAACATTACCTTGTTTAGTTTATAAAACACTAAACGATATCCGTGCTCCTCAACGCCGACGTGGATGTCACCTATGACTTGAAGACAATACGACTACTGTACCAGGTGCTGGAGAACGAAGAGCAAGATGTGTCATCATTAGAGGTATGAAACCAAAGGTTGCACTTGGCGGCTTGCATTAAAAGTAAATAATATTAATACAAATAATGGATACAACATGACATTATTAAATAAATACTACAGTCAGCATGGCTATTGGAGAGGTGAAGCCGCCCTGAAAAGGCTAGTAAGTGCAGCAAAGGTCAGTTATGAGGTTGTCCGAACATGATTGAACAAAAAACGCTCTCGCAAATTATCTTACCGGTGCCAAGAAAGATTTCATATAGGTGGCTTAATGTCCAAACACGTAATGAGCTTCATCAGGGTGATCTAATATTTCTACCACATGATACGAGATACAGGTGCGCGTATACAAGTACGCGTTAACCATTGTCGATGTTGCCAGCAGATACCAAAATCTGAGCCGTTGAAGTCAAAAGAGTCTACAAGAGCACTCGAATTTATCGATAAACGTTCACCACAAACATTCCTCGGGAGTTAAAAATGGAGCCTGATAAAGAATAGTCAGATCTTTATTATATTTGCTGTGTGTGTGATTTCACGGCTGGCACGAATATATCTCTTGTTTTTGAGATCCCTTTGCACAATAACCCGTGGAACCTCTTTGGCCAATTTAATGTTTTTTTAGCCATCATCAAAAATTGAGTATAGCTTAGGTCGCAGTCCCACATACATTTCGACTGGTTTACACTAGCATTCATCATTGAACTTGCCAACAACCATTTAATTGTTATTAACCAACGGATTCTCTTTTGAATGCTCACTGGTATCAAATTGATTTATCAGACATTGTTTTGTCATCTCCGCATAAATATCATTTGTTGTGATATAGATCAGCAGAGTCAGAGCGCTTCTACATTATCTTGACCGGCTCCTGGGTATAACGGTTTGATCTTGTCATATTAAAACCCGTACCATAGCAGCTTCGACAAATGCAACACAGACGAACCAACATTGATTGGTTACATGCACACCCAATCGCGGATGGAGGTTTCGCGTAATACATAATTGTATTTCGTCCTAAGACTTAGTAATAGTTTGGTGCATTCAGTAAATACACCTCAAGATTCATCAATGATCACGCACTGACACGGAGACAACCACGTGCCAGACATTGACAACGCTTCAGATACTAACGGATAATTGTTGGGTACATCATGTAAGTTTCAGTGTACTCCAGATCAACGTCAAAGAAATATCAGTGATAACTGTTGTAGTAATCGCGCACATGTTTTTGCACGTCAATACTTTGTGATTGTATCATTGCCCAGCCAATGAGGTTATTTTATCTAGACACATGAGAGTTATAACCGTCCCTGTTTAGGGTGGTTGCACTCGCATATCTGTAACTCGCCGTTGAAATAACGCCATAACGTGATCGCTCAATAAACTGATCTTGGTTAATGATAGCGATTAATTCCAACTCAATTTTGGTTTTGGACAACAACACATCCAAAGCCATTCTCGGTGATAATTATGCGAATGACAAAACTTTTACGCGCGTGTGGCATTGTCAAGAAATTTCTCCAATACATCAATGTCCAACATCACATCAGTGCGCAAATACAGATCGTGATAGTCACAAATGTTTTTGTATTCGAAGGCTGTTCAAACTTTGTTTGCGTGTTATTAATCTTTTTCTGAGATATCTTCATGTGAGAGCGATGAATACAGCTCTTCAATCGGTGGAAAATGAGTTACAGCAATTTTCACCCAGCCTTTCATGTACTCACATGGATAAACACCTTTTCTCGTCAGCAGATCAGTATTGGTTGGACAATACCTGCGAGTGATTGCAAAGATCTCCGCCTTTAGATTCATTACTAACTAGTCCAACACAAGTACAGAAAATATAAGGAATTGATGAATTATAATTGACCCAATCTAATTGTGTTTTTTTTTTTTTTTCTATGTTGTTGTTGATCACGTTCATTAGTTAGTTTGATGACGTGGCTACTGCTCAGTAAGTTTCAAGTTACGAAGCTTGAGGTTGTTTTTATTTTGTTTGTGTATATCCTCAGCTGTTGATTAATGCAGTATGTGCAGCTCCTCCGTACGCACCAGTGATATAATAGTGATCACAGTCTTTGGCATCGGTGGAAGTAAAATCGTTACTGATCCAGCTATGAGTGGCTGTGGAAAACTCACGAACTGTATCAAGGTTCATAATCATGTCTGCTGGTGAACAGAGCTGTTGTCGAATTCGTTTTCGTTGTAACTTCAATCGATTTAAGAAACATCTCAACCATGTCTGCAGCGCTAGCGCCATGGGCACGATAAAGGATTGGTGTCTCAGTTTGCCCGTTACACCTATCTAATGTATGACAAAACCCGCATGGGATTTGTTCAGCTACTTGTATTATGTGGTCTTTGTTGGACACATTTGTGTCGTTCACTTCAACGTTGAAACATTCAGAGTCCGCGCAGATGATATAGTGGACTCTCATGTTTCGTTGCACTGTATTGAGTTTGAGAATGATGATTTTATCTGGTTCTGGCATTTTTGCCTGCTGCGATTTTACACTGATACCATCACAGTAAAAATGGTGGTTGGAGAGCAGTTGTTGGGTGTTAAATGCATGCATACAACTTCTGCATGGATATTTCTCACCCTTGTACTTTCAGTGTCGCTTAAGTAACAAGGCAAGTTTATTTATTCATAAAGAGCACGATACCTATTATGATTTTTTCACTTAGCTCAGCAATCACAAATCAGTCTGGTTCTTCTATGTCGCTCATGTGCAGATAGTGCTTTTATACAAAGTAAACATATTAACAGATATTCCTGGGTTAAGTGTTTCAAACATGTTCAGTGTGGCCTTAGCAACCTTCGCTGGAAATTCGATAGTTCTTACGTTCTGTTTCTTAGATTATTCGTTTAGTTAATCAATTTAACAGTAAGTTCCATCAATTATTCTGAAAACGCATAGAGCATTTTGTGAGCTTGTTTAATACATCTGTATTCAAACAATACAGAAATTGAAGTTTTTTATGCCTTATTCTTTATATTGCAGTTATTTGGTAAATGAATGCATTTTTAGAGACCTCCATAAACGTCTTCAAAATATTTAGAGTAAATTTGAATTTTTGCTGTTATATACCACTGTAACTTTTTCATATACATGTGATTTCCGTCGAAGCTGTGCTTTTTGAATTAATTCTTTGAAATTATTGGCACGCGACTAGTACTAATTGTAAGCCTTTCACGTGAGGCTTGACAGTCAAACCAATATTTGCAGTCCATATCAATTTTAGATGCGTTTCAAGGATTATTCGTGCCATGTATCTTTACTGACGTCGACTTTACAACATCAAATTGACTTTCATTTTACACATTTCACCAGCTTACGTTCGGATGTCTCCTATTTTATAAGGAAAACACATTTCTCTGAAACTTGGACTCTAATCTGTAATGTTGTGTTTTACATCACGACGCCATAGCTTTCAAGATTATTGTCTGCGTTATAAAAGGTAAATGAGAAACCACGATTTTCAAAGTAAGAAATGTTTGGAAAAACACTAGAGTAACCACTCCTCTAGTCAGCTAACATCTAAAACTGTCATTTGAAGCTACTATTTCGCAACATTATTATGCATATCCACACATGATTCCGTCTAATGGTAAGCGCACATTAAAGTAATGTTATCTCAACCGGATATTTCACCAGCGCGATAGCTGGAAATATGTTTCGATAATAGCAAAACA
The DNA here is from genome assembly GCA_016617855.1 of Megalonaias nervosa. NCBI lineage: Eukaryota > Metazoa > Mollusca > Bivalvia > Unionida > Unionidae > Megalonaias > Megalonaias nervosa. The sequence continues at coordinate 8,026 of JAECUM010010497.1, forward strand.
GATTCTGTTATATCAGGTGCGGATTGAAGCTTGTATTAAATTCGCTTTGACATTGTACGTACGCCTAAAAATACACTAATCAAAATATCTTATAGCTTGAATATCGATCAATACAACACTTGCAGCTTAATAACCGCCTGCCACTGATGTATAATGATAATGTACACAACCTCGAGAATGTGTTTGCGTTTTGGTCGTTACGTGGAGTATTAATGTCAATCATCCACGGTTGCACATAGTATATAGCATGCTTGCCAAGTCATGAGGGGTAGAGGTTGTGACCATTATCAGGACCAAATAAGGAGAAAGGGGCAAAAGCTCTATTATGACACTACTCCCATAGCGTCATACTATAAACAAATATTACCTTCCATCACCCTGTCACACAGGAACTGGACTTTATCTAGCATTTGAGATGGCCAGATAGAAAGTATATTTACTCTGTGCTATTGATAAGTCCAGATCAAAGTGAAATCATACAATCCGAAGTGTTTTTTAGTCTTAGCAGGCATAGAACAAATTATGATGCAAACCATCTCGGACCATTACACATGTAATGAAAACTGACATGGTATTAAGCAAACCCGGAAGCTCTTCCCGGCTTATGTCATGGCTGAACAAATATAAAACTCTACTGGTTATAAAAACTATGTGTATGCAATATCTTTCTGGTTATTTTTCCCGTTTTTGTCAACAACAGCAAAAGTGTTTGAATAATAATGATCAAATTATGTCTTAGGGTAAATTCTTGACTGGATATCAACGTATTAACTTTGCTATGCATGCAGATAAGATGAATTAATAAGAAATTGGTCATAATTAGACTATTATGCATTAGCTCACATTCTATGTTAAGCATGTTTAAAAGTTAGTGTGTGATGTAATATCTAATATGTTAAACGTTGCTGGTGAATGAAAGTAAATACTAATGAAATGAATACAATTAAAAAGCAGGATTTGGTTGAATACGGAGTGGGAACGTTATTTTGAAGGGAATGAACACAATAGGAGGTGCATTCATTACAACGTGTATAACTATGACAATTCTGTGCCACTTACATATTTCGTCTGAAATTAGTCGCCATATTGATAATAACAAATCATAAATAACAGAACAATCTCAAAGTTTAGCATTAACACTAATGACTATGTGTGCACAGTTCCGTAATTCACATTAACTTTTAATAACATATGATATAATTAAACAAGCACGTAGTGAAATATTTAAACTACAAGTATAATGATAAGTGTTTCTTAACACTGTGCCTTCACTTCATTAGCTACGGATAAACGCAGATATGGAGAAAAGAAATTAAATATTCCAAGAAAATAACAAAACCGTATGTTAAACCTTTTCCAGATCTATTAACGGCTTGGACCGCTCAAGGCACTAAACATTTGCTTTATTCAGCACATTTGCACAACGCTTGGAGGACAAAGTATCGAATGTATCACAGCTATTACCTACGCATTGAGAAGTGCTATGTAAACAGTGTGCATGGAATTACCTGAGAGTATATGCTTGCGTGATTTATTCAGAAATGCCAGATGTGTAGAAGTAACACTGACATTCTCATTCTGATTTGTGCAGTGTAGAAAAGGAATAAGGTTTGTGCCTCTCAAACATGTAGAAGTATATTTTCTACTTTTCCTTAATGTGTGTCACTGTAACAATACATGTCTTTATTGTAAGCATATTAAATAGATTAGTCATCATGATGCTGGCGACACTTTGATACCTTGTAGTAGAAAGTCAATGAGCGATATTTTATACAAAGACGCGATGCTAATTGATAAGTAAGTTGTGGTAAGAAAAAAGCTGAACGAGTGCGAAAGGTTAGTATATCAGAATGTAAATTATGCTTGAATGTGGATGTAGGTGCAATATGCAAATCCATTCAACGTAATGTCAGAAACAATCAAATCATACATGATAATAGTGTTCGAAAAAATTAACAGCTTGTCTGAAAGCTACAAAAGTTCATATAATTCTTTCATTTTAAATAAAATCAAATTCATTTTTTTTCTGGAGATTTCTTTCAAACCAATATTACAGAATGCTTAGCTATATCAAACGGGAGACACCTAACAAAGAACACAAAATAAAGCTTACAGGATTTCATTCATTCCAGTAAGAAACGATTTCTACGTGAGAATACAAGATTCTTCAGGATCGAAGAATAGTAAAATAGTTCAAGATTTATATCGTACCAGTATTCTATAATATCCACTTAAATATATCAGAAGAAATCACGAAGGGTTAATTCGTTGGAATGCTTTTTCAAGATTCTGATAGAATGTCGATAATGACGTAAAGTGTCATGATATGTCCTGAAGGCACGAGTAAAGACTAAACCAAAACGTCAACGACCGAAAGATCTCTAAGTATACGAAATATCAAAAAGAAAATAACTTGAAATGACTGCTTTAAATATTGAATAAAAAGTACTGGGGCAGTATAAGGCAGATGTAAAAGAGAGAAAGGTGTTGAAATTCATCGATCAAAAGCGAACATGGTTATTCCAACAAATGGAGGTAGTCAAGAATAAACGAAGATAATTATTACATTCGTTACAAAACTTTATGGTCAAGACAGCTGCACTTTTTAGTCAGCTTGAACTTCAGACAAAACACACTAATAGATACAGGTCTGAAAGAAATTCACCTAGTACGGCGTAAAATATTATTAACAGTCGAAGTGAGAAAATTTAAATTAGACCATACAGATGTCTGTCTATAGGAAATAGAAGAATAGCATTGTATCGAGACGGATACAGTGTTATATGATCTATTTGATGACTTTAGCACTAAATTTGATCAGGAAAAAAATAAAATGTACTAATAAGTTATCTGGTAAGATCCGTAAGTGAACATAGACAAGTATAAGCCAATAAAATTAGCTATTTCATTCATTTAAATTAGGGCATTAAAAAGACTATAAGTGTCAATTCGTAAGGTAAACAAAGACAACAAATGTAAAATGTTCATGCCACGGTTAGACATATGAATTTATTTCAATCAAGTGCACTACCGCCAGTTGAAAATGTAGTATTAGCATTATATATTTAAGTATTTCCAGAGCCGAAGTACAAACATTATTAAGGACCTTCTCGTTTATTCCTATACAGGTACATTCAATCTTTACATAGTTATGCATTGTGCGAACCATGGATGTAAATCATGTAGAAAAGTAAATGAGTTCATAGTCAATGCAGACAACTCGATTAAGCCACAGAAAATCTGCACAATGACTGAGTCAAATTATACACGCCATGATAATAAAATGATACTAAAGAATTCACAATGGGTAAAAATGTGCCCTGAATTACAAACTGGACATCAGCACCCATACTATAGTTACATTAACATACAATGTAATGAAAACTTTTAGAACATAATTCCATTTGACACCTAAGGTAAGCTATTTAAGGTGTTAATCACTGAGTAAATATATTCGTTAAAACAATTCTTATGCTAGATCTATTCGAGACTAAATGCGAATAAAGTTGTCTATTTTTCTATTTTACCTTACTTCACCAAACGTTTTTGCTTAAATGGGGTACATTGTTTGAAAATTGGTACGAAAAATGCGTATTAAATATATAGATGTGTCCGTCCACAGAAACATATCATAATCTATCTTACACCTTCATTTAACCTTGAGATACATTTCGTATTAGTCAATTCGTATAGTAAAGAAAAGTGAATAGATCCATTTATTTCATTAGTCTTCAATATTTTGGTAATTTCTTAGGATGGAATTTCTCTACTGCATTTAACAACCTCTCTGTTATCAATTTATTTAAGTTTATAAATATTTGACACATTAAATCGTGTTGCTTCTCTATGTCACTCCTGACCGTTATTTACCAAGTATTCGTATTTTCCACACACACACACAGACACACACACACAGAGACACACACACACACATATATATATATATATATATATATATATATATATAGGAGAGTAGCAGTATATATATATATATATATATATATATATATATATATATATATATATTAGAATAATATTCATATATGTTTCGCGGCTCTTTTCATGATTCATCATGAAAATAGTCTCCGAATCTGAAAGGAACCGTGAAAGTTATATGTATATTATTCTAACACTGGTATATTTTTATTCGATATTTCACTTCGTCATGTTATCATCCATACTGCCAAGTTTAAAAGACTTTACAAGAATTTTGTATCCCACATTGGCAATGAAATGTTACCAATATCATTTGTATCAACTTTTAGACTGTATTTATCAAAACATTTCAGATCTTTACGTTAAATAGCTTTTTTAAGTCTAATATATTCTATTGCATTAAATGAATTTACTATGTTTACTTGGATAACATCAGTTATCTATATTATTGTGTAAAAATAATTTGCTGGAAATGAGTAAGATATTCTTTATGGTTTTCTCTTTAAAATCTAAGTCGTATTATATTAGTCGAATTTTTTTTTTTTTTAATAAATATTATTAATTAGAATAGGATGTAAGAATGCATAAAGAAAACACGTGTTCCAATATTATAATTATCTGAATTAAAGAGAGACCAGCGGAATCAGATTCAGTTATTTTCCTTGTAACCATGAGATGCCTTTGGGACTTAATGGTATTTGTGTTAAGAGCTATATCTAATTGTAAATGCAATTGTTTTTCTGCACTTTATCCATCAGTCCATGTGACAGTCAAGGGAGCGAAATACTCAGTGTCCTACAGCATCCAAACGAGACAAAATCTCCAATCTCTGGATATCTTGCAAGACACTAGACGAAGCCTTTTAACTGTACTACGAAATGAGGACCTGATCTTTATGAAGAAGACTTGTTTATTCGACTGATGTGCAATTTCGGTTATTATAATTTCTGGCAAAGAAACTGTATGTATTAAGATTAATGCCAAAATATATTTTTCAAACAGAGAATGTAGCTCTATACAGGAACACACTTAATTTCATAAAAAATAAAATGTATGCCATTTCAAGATATTCCTAACTGTGTATTACACATACTGTATTTACATGACACATTTTATTCAGCAAGGCTTAACTTACCTTTCTGTTCCTTTTTTGAACCTCTGGCATTTAACACTGTGCAAAAACTTACGTTTCTTTATAAAGTTGATCTTATCTTTACGTTTAATCTCACCCTGATAAGATTTCCGCTTTTCTAAACAGCTTTCTTTGTGCTAACTGAAATAGCTATGATCGCCAAAAGCGAGGTCACATTTTCAATCCACACTAGATTGTATTATTCGCTCAAGAAGAAAGCAAACTAGTGTTTGCGTCACAAAACCGATATATTTCCCTATCTTGTTTCAAGAATCACTGGTATTCGGTTAATTGGATTCTAATAGGCATATAAATTATAACTAATATCGTAATTTGAAACGTTTCCTGGGGTCAAAACCACATGCATGTTGTACAGGAAGAAAAGTTTTGTTTAAATATAAAAAGCTAGTTTAAAAATTAATTCCTTGCATAATGAAACATACACCATATTAATCAAATACATCACGAGGAGGAATATTACGTGGCATTGCATGAAATAAAAAGACACTACACGAAGGAGAAAACTGTAAACCAAAAGTATGGTTCCGCTTGGCCTTTACGTCACCATTCATTGTTCTTTTTCTCTATTTACTACATATTAAGTACCAACTGAATGTAGGAAAAAACGCAAGTGTCTTTTGTAGAATGGAACAATAGAAGAATAATTTAAACCATTTGATGGACATTTTTTTAAAAAAAGAAAGTAACATTTTACTTGCGTTCAGTTATTCTTCAATATTTTGACAACATTATACACACTTATAGAGTATAAAAGATAACTTTATTCCAGATCTAATAATTTTATTATTATTTTTCAGTTCTCTGTTTGTGTCACAATGCAAGCATTTCCTTTCTGCCATGCGATGATTGCTTGTGTGCGACTAGAGAAGAGATACCGGCATCAAGAGGACTGTATGAGTTCGAACTAGCGAAAGAAAACTGCATTACGTTCCAGACGTGGAAATTGTATTTTGCTGCGGAAACCTAACTTGACGTCTCTATGACGTTATTTCCAATTTATGTCTTGGCAACAACGATAAATCCCCTCTAACGCATTGCTAAATCGATATTGCTTTGTGGTCGGATAAGGATAAATACTTTGAGAAGTTTCAAAATATAGTTTACTGTAACATATTAGTTAATCGCAATCCTTGCATTTATTTGATCAGCTTATGAATAGGATTGAAAGTTGGATCACATTACAAATATGGGGTAAGTGGGTTGTGGAGGTGCGAGGGAGAGGTGAACTGAAGGGTAGGTTTAATCTTTAAGGGGTACTAATCTTTAAGCTTTTATTCAGAGAAACGAACAGTCTCTCACACTGTTTCTCAGAGATAGTCTTGATCTTGGCATGTATACGGAAATATGTTCTAAAACAGTAACACAAGCGCGGCAAAACACCCTATTACTTAAATTAATTTTTGTCGCATTTGCATCAATAAGGTCATCAAAGAATATTCGAATTGATTCATATTCATTTTTTCAGGTGTTACTGTAGATGATTACGTCATTGATGTAAGCATCACATCATGTTCATTAAACGTTGAACGGTAGAGACGGACGTTTCCTCCCAAACAGCATTACTTTATATTGATAAAGTCCATCGGGAGTTACGAATACCGAAATTTCTTTTGCCCTTTCCGTGAGTGGAATTTGGCAGAAACCTTTGCAAAGGTCAATCATGGTGACATATTTTGGTTGGCAACTTTTCAATACAGTCATCGATTGTTTGCAATGGAAATGAATCTGTTTTGGTCACACTAATCACCTTTATATAGTCATTGCATATGCGCAAAGCAGTATTTGGTTTCGACGCATAAAATTATTTACCAGCTAATATTGAATTTTCGTTTTCAAACATTCCTGTTTCAAAGAATTCAACCTATAAGGATGCTGTTTCACAGGTGTAGAACCTACAATGTTAACGTCACGGTATATTTTATTTTTTCGTATAGGAACATCTGGAAACAACTGCTCATTGTCAAATAAAAGCTATTTTAGTCACTCGTTCCTTGTGCATGTGAATGCGAGAGGTTGTTATCCAGATTATTCTACTCCGCATAAATCCGAAGTTACTACAGTTCCATTTCATTTCACCACTTAAATTCTCGCTGTGAGACAAGGTAAAAGTAAATTGCATGATTAACAGGGCTATCTCTATCAACTTATTACTTCAACGTATTTAAATGGCAAATATGCATTTGTTTTCGCCTCCCCAGAATATTGATGCTACAGTTTAAGTAATGTACGTTCTATTAACTGCATGATGACCATATTTTACATGGACTGAAGGGAATTTTCTGGTATAGGCAACAAAGCAAACTCTCTTTCACCAACCTGAAAACTCCTCTTCTTTTTATCTATGTCATACCTTAATTTCGTTTTGGCTGAGTAGAGTGAAAATTAGCTTGTGCTACCTTACAAGCCTTGGCAACTTCTATTTGAAATCAGAAACATAATCAATAAGATTAATTTCTGAATCTTCATTTGCAAGAAATCTTTTAATAACGTCAATTGTCCACGTACAGTATGATTCTTTAACTTGTTCTGTAACAGCAAACAACAGTAACTGAATACCTTGGTACCAGTCTTTCGTGTAATACATAAGTATGACGGAGTCATATTCATGAACGTTTAATAAAATCTTTCTAAAGCCCTTTGACTTTCAGGGTGATTGGAAGAGGATTTAATTTGCTGTCTGTCTAATTCATGCATAACTTACTGGCGAATTCCAGACATATATTTTCAGCCGTGATCAGATTGGACAGATTTGGGACGGCTAAATTGTGTAAACTGTCTTTATCAAAGATTTTACTATCGACTTAATTTTTATATTCATCAAAGAATTTGCCTTTGGAAATCTTTCGGACACACATTATGGTCAACAATTACTGGTTGCCTGACTTGGTCTTAGGTAAAGAACCGAAACAGACTATAATTTTGCTGCTGAACGGTTCGTCAAATGCAGTGCTAGTTTGCAGATGAACCTCTGGTATCTTCTGATTAAGCTTTCGCTCCATTTGGCAAGCATACTAAGATATACAGTATTTACAAACATCACTTTTAATTTTCTGCAAATAACAATGATTCGTGATCTTGTTATCAGTCTTATTGAATCCCAAATAATCAGCCAAAGGGATTTCATGGACTGCAATAAACATTTATAATCTATTCAGCTTAGGAACAACAATTTTACAGCTCATGGACCACTCATCACCAGCGGGTACCTCAGGTGGTCTCCATTTTCACATAAGGACCTCATTTTTAAATACATTAACAAACAGGTTCTTGTGTGGCTTCTTTTGTGCAAATATCCCTCTAAAATTTTAACGAGATCTCAGGATCTTGCTCCTGTTCGAAATGAGCGACTGTCTTTAGTCACTCTGATTAAAATAAAGAGAATGAGAAGTTAAAAGAGGATCACTGTGATCAATACTACACGACTGATCAAAACAAGGAGTAATAGTGACCTCATCAAAAGCCTGACTAATACATATGTCAGCTAAAGGAATAATGTCCTGATTGCCACCATTCTCAAGAGCTTTCTTTTTCATAGCTCCCGTACCTGCACACGCTGGGTATAAATCTGGGATGTCTTTTTTATTAGTATCAACTTTGTCATCAAACATGTCTTGTCAGTTACTAGTGGATTAAACACTACCTTATCTCAAGCTAGATCACTGCCAAGTAATACATGAATACATACGATTGTGTCACGTGTAGGCTCGTACAAATGTAATAAAAGAAAAGAGTGAAGTCAACAAGCTTTGTAAATTTTAACAAAATAATTTATTTCCCTAGAAAACAATGTAAAAATAGGAAACAGGACTTACGGTTTGTGAATATAATCCAAAATTGAATCGTAAGATTGAAAAAAATATGAGTCTTATCACTAAACAGTTCTTATTGAATCCAGGTTCGAATCTCGATGACGTTCGAATATGGAAGGCGATGACATCTGATGAGGTCGTTGTACTTATGGCAACATATCCTCGATTGAATCACAGTTTATAATGTTTCCGTTAAACTCCAGAATACATTTCCACTGAATTTCTTTCTCCCATTTCTTTTTTTAAAATGAAGCACTTGTGTAGTTTTCTAGAGAATAAATTATTAAATTCCGAAAAATAGATGAACTTCAAAACAATCTGACATCAACAATTGAAACACCTTGTACCTTCAAGGTATAGACATACGACTGACTAAATCTACTAGAAAGAGTCTGTTTAAATCCGCGATTTTAGATTACATGGTGGATCACGTGACAGGCTACGTTATTCACTAATTTTAACAGTGCAATTAAAACAAATGACAATTATCGCGTAGCTAGAATAGCCCTATCTAAGAATCAGATTCTCAAGCTGGAAATGAATTTAAAAATAAAACCATTTATAACAGAGCTAACACGTAGATTGTAGAAGACCTTGGCAATAGCCAATCGTTTTCACTCGATGTTTACAAAAACTGTGAGCTAAAAACAGTACTGAATAAATCTTATAATCTAATCGGGTCAAGCCAATTTTCGGAAAAGAGATTCAAATCCAATGAAAAGTATCATTACAATAAAATGTAATGAAACAAAAATAAAATAAAAATGAATTTTAAAACTAACACACAAGCAATTTAATTACATATTCGTAACAATTGGCAAAAGCGTCAGTGTTCCGTCTATCATCGGTCCTAAGGTCAAGTCGTCTGATAACAAATTTACACAATGGAGAAGAACATTTACAAAGCTGCATTCTACTCACTGAATAGGAACTACACTATCATTAGAAGAAGTCTCTCAGGAAAAGGCAATGCGCCTGATAATAAAAGACTATGAGATGTTTCTGTGTCCCATAAAATTATATAATAAGGATAGGCCTTGGCAGAATACACCAAGACGTAGTATATATCCTTTAGACATAAGTGGTTCATAATTCGCTATAATAAAATCAGACTGGGGTTTGTTTGACCCAACAAATCTGTTGCTTTCAATATTTGACGGTAACAATTACCTATTGAAGGTAGGGAATTTGGAATAGCTCTGTTTTGATTATGATGCTTATTTGTCATTGTGATATTATCGGAAATGTTGTGCTCTTTCTTCTTGCAGTAGAAAGAGTTTAGGATTTCTGATCAGTTTTTTCAGAAACCTGATTCTTAAACGTTGTGCTAGATTGCGAGTGAGATTTGGAAGTGCCGGTATGAGACTGAGATGGTTTTGGTATTAAAAAATTGCAAGAACAAAACGTATTGACAAATGAATCTTTGTGAGTCAACGAATAATTGTCAGCTGTACCAGCAGCACTTTTTAATTTTTTGGCCGTTTGCTCAGGATAGGTTTTAACGTTACTATGGACGCATTTCTTGAACTCTTCAATAAGATGAGTTTTTGAGGTTATCGTAGTCTCTTTTTCTTTTGCAAATTCGAGATTGGTCTGTCCAGTTGTTTCGTAGAGTTCCAAAACCTTTTTCTATATACCTCAAGTACCAATTTATAACCCTTCATGATACATTTCCACATCATAGTTAGCACTTTGTTATAACAAAAGTGAGGTGTAGATTTCACGAGCTCTGCCAATATGTAAATTTTGTAATAATAGAGTCTATTGCTCTATTACGACTCTGTGGTCTTAAACTATCATAAAAGTGCGACAACCATCAAGGTTAATACTGTTCAACAAATCATTTATTTTTATACAGTACAGAGTGAAAATTCATAACGAACTTACGGAATTGTGAATTAAGTCCCAAATATTCCTTACAATTATATCACATGCCCAAATGTATAGAGCTCCAACTGAATTCCAGTGGTGTTCCAACTCAAATCAAATATTCATTGCGTTGATGTGCCTGAAGTCGCGAATTTGATAATGTGCCTATGGCTTGAAATGTGGCGATATGTTAAGAGTCATTTAATGTATTACGATTATAGAATGCAAAATGTCTTAGACTGAATTCATTAAATTTCCAGATTAATGAAATACTCCAAGATGTATCAAAGAGCACGTAATAATTCCAGTGAATAATGTTTGCAAAATAATCCATCCAAAGTAAAACCTTAACAAAACAAATACGACTGATTCCACTTCGGAAGTTAATGCAGGAATACAAGTAATTTTTCAAGTAAACAACATTGATATAAAACTTCAAGACACAAAAATAGAGCCAGAATATAGGTCAGTCTCCTTTCTAAAGAATTCAAAGTTGTAAACAAGTTTAGGAATTTCCAAATGAAAAAAATATTGTCCTAGCCTCACGTTCAAATAAATATGTTTACCTCCAATACTAATGATCTAAATATTTAAGTCTTCTTGGTCTTCTAGAAAAAGACAGCCATGCACAAATGAAATTATTTATTTTTTGCAGCCGACACATGTTGTTTTAAATGATTCTCTAAATTTGCTTAATAGCCTATAATTACTACTATGACAAGGAAATATCCGGGATATAATTTGCGCATACATAAATTTACATAAAACAACAGATGTCGTTATGTCTCGTCGATTTCTAGGTCAATAAAAATATTTTCAAGCATCCGCAACAAGTTGAAATAAACTAGTTGAAACATAACAAATTGAAAGGTTTAATTCTTGTAGAAACAACCATGTAAAGTTTTCAAACACGACGGTTTTTGTGTTTTATTTGTTTGTCTTGTCTGTATTTTGTATTTGCCTTTGAAAAAGACTCATTAAGAGTCGAAAGCGCTCAGGCTAGTTAGATACTAGTTTTGCACTGTTCGTTGTCAGCTCATTACATTTATCTTAATCAGTCCCTGACACACGTGATCTCTTGCTGGATCCAGTTCACTTGAAAGGTCTGTTATTCGCTATATGATTTGTATTCGTTATATATATATATATATATATATATATATATATATATATATATATATATATATATATATATATGGATGTTTTGCCAGATATATGACTTACCAGAAACATTAAATAATAATCAAATCCATGTAAATGAATGCAAGCAATGTCTTCGTACCTAAATATACGTCTTCAGCTTAAGTTACATAGGACAGTAGATGAAATATATATTTAAAATATAAAGCACCAAACCAATCAGTTACCTCTTTTCAAAGATATATCTGGGTCATTATTTACCATAATTTACGGATTGTTCGTTTATATTAGTCTGTTTTAATACTGTAGAAGTTCGCTTATGAACGTTTATTTGCATGCCGTCTAACGTTAGCAATGACGTTGTAAAGTCATTTGATTGCCAGGAAATTAAACTGACCTATCGCCACTTGTCAGTCATGCTGATCCATTAACCAATCAGCGAACGTAAAGTAGACACACCTCAAGGCAATGCTTTCGTCCGCCATTTTCCTCCGACAAGCTGCCTGTGGCAATAATGAATTGATTATGATAAGTATTTACAAATTTTGCAATGATGTGTTTATTTCTCGATCGATAAGGGTGAAAATAAGTCAGTGGGAGCCATGTAATTCTAAGAGTCGATATCCAGATCGACTAAATAGAGGAATAAGATTTATTCCTTTCCCGAAAGTTAGACAAAACTTTGATGGGTACAGACTATTTTGTGGTCGCGTGTACGATCAGCTGAATATGGAAATAATTGATGACAATAACATGTTTCTTTGCGTACAAGTATGTAGAAAAGCATGTCCCGTTGATGGTTTGAAACAAAAGAAATTGAAATTGAAAATATGTACATAAATAAACGTTTCTAGAATATGAGTGGAGAACCCCCTATATTTCGAGCTTGATGTATATTATTTTCTTTGTATAGGATGTAGCGAACCCCAGACTGCATTACTGAAAGTTTGAAAATTTTGACTTTATTGTTGGTTTGTTTTAAAAATAATGATTTATCATCTCACTCTTTCAGACACTTGAGTGATTCTTTACTTTCTCATTGGTCAGAAAGAGGGTTGGGGATACAAATTATGTTGTAATAATAATGAAATACAAAAGCAATGGTTTCAGATATTAAGCATGCATTTACATGTTTCCATCAACAGACATCATTGATCAGAATTCCATCAGACGAACAGTAGAACTTTAACATTATTATAGACAACAGTATACTTCTAACAGTAATTATTTAGGATTTTGTTATTAATTTTTAATTCGTTTACTTCCAAGGCAGCATAAACAGAAGCCAGATAAGATTAATAAGGATAAGATGATATATTAAATACATTAGCATTCTTGGAAGCGAATTTCATTTTACATTAATAATATCTCCAACAACTTTAAAATTGATTTATTTACTTACTGAAATAAAACATATAGGTTATTACTATACGAACTTGAACTACAAATATAAATATTGTCTACTGCAGTATAATTTATGCAACTTTGTAATTTTACATTTTTAGGAATAATACAAATCATTTTTTTTATAAATATATCACTTAAACTGAAACATCTTTTCTTGCCCGATACTGCTTGCTTGTCGGAGGTTAGCAGGTGGTCGTGTCACGTGATTCAGTAGGTGAAGTGATCTTTCATCCTGCGTAAGGTCAATTATATCACATGTTCCGACGCAATGAGTTGGTCCTGGCTTAAAGACCTGGTTATCTGGGCAAGTCATTGCCCAGGGTCTGAAGAAAGACTGACTACCACAATCAATGAAGAATCTTCCACCCAATGGATGAGACGTTTGACATCGTGGTGGTAGGTCGCTACACAAGTTTTCTGCATATATAAATGATACTATGATAATTGTGTCAGGATGAATCTTTGAACAAAGAGTATAACATAATCCTTCCCAAAAGTGGTGCTATTATTATAATAATTTCTTCTGATTTTCTTTTTACAATAACTTGGGTAGGCATCTTATGTATCTATTAAAGCAAGACATCGTTCTCTGTGTATTCAGTCATGTTGAAGAGGATGGATTACGTTTGTTCGAACTCATTTAGTGTACGTTTATTTTTTTATCCTTTAATTTTTGATAACTTTGTCGATACTTAGCAATGCAATGAATCTTATACGAGTATAAATATGTTATATTGAAATTAAGAATTAAAATGGTTTGGCACTCGTATAAAGTCATTGTGTCTATAAGTAAACACTGCCTGACAATATCTTCATTTCCTTTGGCAAAGTAATACTTACCAAGAATTAGAAATATTGTCAGATCACTTTGTAACGTGATTACTGTTCCATTATAGTGTGTGGAGTTGTATCCACTGTATAAAGTTGTACCGTTGAGGCCATGTGAGATATTGAACGCAATCCATGTCAGGAAGCACGCGTAGCTATCGTTGATATTCTCAGTGCCCAAGCTGATATCCTTGCATTCAGAGGTTGTATTGGCGTTAGGCAGGGAAATATAGAACTCAGGCTTCTTGCAACCGATGTTTTCCACACTGCAAGTCAAACATAGGTTGAATCCTTCAGCAAATCATCCATGTCCTTTCGTAATAACAGGTGGTTTCAGAAATACTAACTCCGAAAATATATGGAGTGACATTGTTTAAGAATTAGCATCAATGCATGAACGATATCAAGATTGCTAAGCTTATTTCTTGTGGCCATCATGTCTATCCATATTAGTGTGCTGTGTCTTAAACACCAATAAATAATCTTAACATAGGTAAATATACAGTATTATTATATACAGTATTATTATAATGCATTAAAAATTCGTTAAAAATAAAACATGGAAACACTTCTCATGTTCAACCGAATCAAATATTACATTTGTTATTTCACAGATTTATTCAGACTTACTGTGGCAATATAATTCGAACAGAAAAGACATTAAAGCAAAAAAAAAATTACATTATATAAAAAATAACTGCATTGATCTTCCTATAAACATTTATTGCATATATTATCACAGTTCTTCAAATTATTTAAGAATAATGACAATCCTTGATTCAATAGCTAGATAGTGAAGACTAAATAGTCACATATCAACTATAAATATCGAGATATTTCGATGATATCTACCACTTTTTCCAACCGACACGATTTAGTAGAAGCCTTCATCGGTACGCTGTACTCTAGACCATTTAAACAAGACATTCACCAATCCCGAAACCAGATTTGTTTCAATCATAAATACAACTCTGAGTTATATTTCACTGACTTCCCCTTCCACGAACTGTGTTGTCGCGAACTTGAAAGTTTCAGGAACTTTTGTGTTATGGTGAGATTTGACACATCTTTTGTTTCGCCAATGCATAAGCTACATGTTTCTCTGATCCGGTCAATTAGCTCCATCTCCGACTTTGGCGAACATGATTCTAAATATCCTTGAAAGAACGGAAACGGATTTTGCTTACAATATAATTCGTTGATTGATAATTTACCCTCTTCACCATGTTTTATTTTATCTCTGCCAATGAAACAAGGTTGCACGACAAACGTTAGCGCTGACTTTAGCAACTGTCTCTGTGATTATCCATCTAAAAATGATTATCTGGGGATAAAATTTTGAATGTTCCGTGTAGATATGAAGGAAATTGTAGTTCTTGTTTTCATAATGAGTTTTGGTGAATACAAAGCAGAGCAATACAGCCATCTGTTTGACGTCGCAAACGTTGTTCTTCGAATACGGTATAGAATACCTCGCCAAACAGTAGAGAAACAAACGAACATCTAAAATAAATGAAATTATACCGGTCCTATTTCTTTCTGATCTTATATTTCATATTAGTCAATTCAGTACGATGTCAAATCGTATTAGTCAGATCAAAGGGATACTTAAAGCCATGTTTAGAGAGCTTATCATCCTTTCAGTTAACTGGTCAGTTATTATACATATGTACCTAATACATTGATTTTGACACCCGAATTTCCTAAACCACTGACTTTGGCATTAAAACATTGCTCCAATTAATATTTTCTTGGTCAATTTAAAAATAAATTGATTCATAATACTTTGTCATTTTACTTTTTTGAGGAAGATATCAAGCCAAGCTCATTTATTTATTTTAAATTGCCCGCAAAGATTCGACGTCACACTAATTTGCAGAATGAAAGCTTGATTACTGTTAAGTTATTGACAGTATGTTGTAATGTGATTTTATCTACCGCAATATTAAGCTTTCTCGTAGTATATATCAAAGATACAAGGAATGTATATCTTCTAATGTGATGGCCTCTGCCCCAATATTAACTGAATTTGCTATTCTTTCTAAACGGTCTCAAAGTTACATGCAAGAATCCGACATAAACACAGGAAACTTTGCAACATTTTAGAATGTTCGTTATGTGTAACGATCATTTGGCAAACTATATTCCGAAAGAAAAAATATCACATATAAGCATGTGTATACATTTATTATTTCAGTCCTACAGCTCAATTATAACATGATAAAACCATGTGTTACATAACAGAAGCGGGCATTGTTTTATCTGATTATGGGCTGATGGTTCTGTGTATCTGGCTGTCATTCTGGTGATTTATTTAAATGGGTATTGTGTAAAAGTTACATCGATTCACGTTCTAAATCATATCGTCCGGAACTATTGTGCATTTTAATGTATGAAAACCCACCGTGTACAGTAATTATAAAGTTCTGTTCTATACTCTCCTGAAGAAGCGTGACTTTGTATATGCCGCAGTCAGAGCAAAATACACGTCGGTTCTCAAGTTTAAAGTTGATAACACCTAAAGCAAAATCCACCGTAGAAACTACTCGCTTCTCCAGGCCATGTGTCAGCGATAAGGGAGTTAAAATATTAGGGTCGTTTGTTTCCGGAATTGGTACATAAGTGCCGTTCCTTTCTCAATACCAAGTCACGTTCCACGTGGCATTACCGACACATGCAGAACAGTTTATGAACTTGGCTGCATTCCATTTAAACGCAGCTGTCTGTGGGCATTGTGTGACTGGTGCTAAAAGTTAAAAATACATTTGCATTTATTATTACTTTTATTATTATTATTATTATTATTATTATTATTATTATTATTATTATTATTATCATACTAGTATTGTTTTGTTCATTTCATTCTTTAGCCACATTTCTAATTCATTTCTGTAAACATTAATCAGGTGCATATGTGCTTCGGTAGACAATAATTATTTGAATGTCAGTGTATCTAGCAACAGAGACCAAGATATTCTTATTCGAGCTGATCTTGCACTTTCGAGCTACTAGCACTTTCTGCATAATGTGATGAAGCAAGCTGCTAAGGAAATCGTGGTTGGCATCCATATCCTGAGGACTCTGTTAGATCTTATTATATAATTATTAGAAAGAACGAGACGTGGTAACCAGGATTTGTTTCTCCCTCTGACGTCTAAACGAAACTATTTACTCTCCTATGTTGTAGTTATGCATGAATATTCAGTATATTATTTTAAACAACGTATTGTTCCATCTGATGGATTACAATTACATATTGCGTATTATAATGTCAACTCTATAATTACTTGTTACATCTATTTGAAGGTAAACAAGAAATACTCCTGAGAGTGATATATCTATGGTCATGGCACCTGTATCTCTATTGTGACGGCAAACAAACAGTCGGATGTTGTAAGCATGGCAAATACTCGTCTTGATTTGATACCGACTGTGTTCGGGTTATTAATATTTTCTACTTGAAAAAATCTTTCGTCTTGATTTCTAACCCTCGTTCTGAGACAGACATTCCTTTCTCTCATTACAGTTATTAAGAGACCGTTCCGGTGGCCAAGTGATTACAGCGTCAGCATCGGATGCAGGAGGTCGTGGGTTCGATCCAAGGTCGTATCATACCAAAGACTTACAAAACTGGTACTAACAGCTGCCTCGCTTGGCGCTCAGCATTAAGAGGTTAGTGTTAGGACTGGTCGGCCTGGTGTCAGGATAATGTTACTCGGTGGGACGTGATGCTACATGTCTTCGGCAAGATGCCCCAGTGCTAGACATCACTATAAGCTGCCACACTGCAGACATCGTAGCGATATGACTGAAAAATAGTTAAAGCTATATTAAAAATCCAAAACACACACAACACACACATTCACACACACAATTATTTAAAACAGTTCAAACTAAAATGTCTAACAAAATATGCAGCCAAGTCTAGGGGACAACTAGTCTATTACAATTAATTTTGTTTTCCGCATTGTTCAATCATTTTGAATTTAGTAATAATATGTTGAGACAAGAATCCTTTTACCCTCTCATCTAGGTTTTCAGATCAAACTTATTTTAAAACAAATTAAATTGCATTTTTCTTGTTCTGCAAGCAAACCGATGATAAGGATTTGCGTTATTTGAAACATATACTAGACGAAAGTCGTTATGTTATTTCGTATCGTACTGAGAAACATCAGCAACAATAATCATTAGGTTTTTATACCGATCAAAAACTGCTGCAGATATTTAATATGGAAAAACTATTTAGTATCCCCCTGAGCAAAAAAATAAATAAATTGCTAGATAACACTTATACATCTGCGTTTAATACATAGTATTTCATTGTGTACTCACAAGGTGCCGCTGTCGATAGTGGAGGTCAAACTGAAAACAAACATAACAGAAGTTATGGAAGCTTCATAAAAAATAGATTACTAAAATAGAACATAAGTTATAGTATAGGCACTGACTAAATTA
Source organism: Megalonaias nervosa (assembly GCA_016617855.1). Classification (NCBI taxonomy): domain Eukaryota; kingdom Metazoa; phylum Mollusca; class Bivalvia; order Unionida; family Unionidae; genus Megalonaias; species Megalonaias nervosa. The sequence continues at coordinate 26,626 of JAECUM010010497.1, forward strand.
TATTTGTAGGTCTTGTGATCTATATACATTAAGAGCGTATGAGAATTTATGATATTTAAGCAACTCTTTCATCGCTTAATCTGCAGAGGGACAAAACCAATACACACTTGACAGTTATATATTCAAAAACATTGTATTTGTTTATATTTTGGAGTAGGTATGCTATATATGATTGCTATAGCAGTGAAATAATGACACAATACTGATCTGATGACTTAGAATTATATCACTAGTTTTATTCAATAAACTACCTTTCTCATTCAAAATGCCAAACCACGTCAAAAGGAGCAAGCTGAGCGTCAAAAGAGCGAGCCCAGCCAAGACGGAGACACATATTTCCATGATACCATAGCTTCTTTTCAATTGTTCGTACTTCTCCTATTTAAAGGTGAAATAATTTTAATAGTACACTGAGATGAAGAGTGTTTAATAGCATATGCACCTTTAACAAGCATGAGCTAGAATTTTATATATGCGTATGTGTAAGTTGAGTATTCCAAGACGTGATACATTTTGTTCCGTTTAATTATCTATTTTTTAAATTACCAGAAAATATGGGCCAATGTGGAAAATACTAAATATTTTTAGTTCGAAAACACACATTTGTATGTTCGAAAACATTGATATATCTGCAAAAGCACAAGATATACGTAGTTCTAAGTGTGCTAGCACAACAACGGTATTTTGACAGAGCCCATTTGTCAGACATCTCCAAATGCTTACATTATCTGCAGCTTAAATTAATAGTCGTGTCATGACTTAATTCAACTTCCTGACTTATTTATCTGCAGTATATACGAAATGAGAACTGTTGGAACCTTCATACATTTTGCAAAACAATCATATTGCTAGATGCGATTCTGAGACAATTGGGAACTCTCAAATTATTGTAAGCGATTATAGGAGATTGTAATAAATATAGTATATATATTGGTGGAGCAAATAATGTTAATACAACTTATTATAACTAAATCTATACAGCATGAGAGAGAGAGAGAGAGAGAGAGAGAGAGAGAGAGAGAGAGAGAGAGAGAGAGAGAGAGAGAGTCTGTCTACTGTTACGTGAAGGCTCGTACAAATGTAACAAAAGAAAAGAGTGAAGTCAACAAGCTTTGTAAATTTTAACAAAATAATTTATTTCCCTAGAAAACAATGTAAAAATTGGAAATAGGACTTACAGTTTGTGAATATAATCCAAAATTTATCCTAAAATTGAAAAATATAAGTCCTATCACTAAACAGTTCTAATTGAATCCGGGTTCGAATCTCGATGAAATTCCAATACGGAGGCGATGACGTCAGATGATGTATGTACTGATGGTAACAGATCCTCGACTGAATCACAGTTTATAATGTTTCCGTATAGAATTCCAGAATACATTTCCACTGAATTTCTTTGTCCCAGAAGTTTTTATATAAAAAAAAGTACACTTGTTTAGTTTTCCAGAAAATAATTATTAAATTCCAAAACAAAAACAGATGAACTTCAAAAACAATCTGGCTTCAACAATATAAACACCTTGTACCTTCAAGGTGTAGACATACGACTGACTGGAAAGCTCTCTGAATGAGTATTAAACCAAACTAAAACATCATCTCAGTCCCGCGTGATGGGTCGTGTGGTCTCTTAACATTTGAACAGCGCAATAAAAGAAAATGAAAATTGTCACGTACGCAAGAACATCCCTATCTAAGAACCAAATTCTCACACTGAAAATATATTTTAAAAAAAGAAAGACTGTTTACAGTTCAGCTAACATGCGGGCCGAAATGACCTTGGCAATAGCCAATCGTCTTCACGCGATGTTTACAAAATCTATGAACCAGAGTGAGCTAAAAATTGTGCTAATGTAATACCTTTTACGTTCTATACAAACTGAATTTACTGAGAAAAAAAATATCGAATCCCGTGAAAATAATCATCACAATAAAATGTAATGAAACAAAAATAAAATGAAAAGAAGTTTAAAACTAACACACATGCTATTTAGTTACATATAAGTAACACCACTTTTATGTGCAACTTGACACACGATAGAAGTGTGCATACAGATATATTCACATGATCGTGATTAATTCCGTGAAGGAATTGGTTTACTGGTTAGAAAGGACTGGTATTTTGTTTATAATTCACAAGAGTAAAAATCTTGTCGATTGCTTTAAAAAAAACAAAAAAAAAACACCCCTCTTAACCAAGCTTGTTTCTTTTTAGTGGAAGTCACATAGGTAATCGAGTAAATAACAGCGGTTGTGGATGGAAATCATTGAATATGAGATGAAAGGAAATCAGAAATTGTATCTATTTTAAAACAGAATGAATGAAACAATATTTTGAGGACGCTAGAGTTCCCGTTTCAATTCAAGGCTTTGATTTGACGTCAGGACGGTGTGTTTACTTGCCAACTAATAAAAGCTTGTCATTTTTCATACGATACAGTTCTGTGAATTATGATACTGGATATTCGTTTCCTGGTCATTTTAATTTTGATTGAATACGCAATTATTGTTAATCTCATATTGTATATTCGTCTTGTACATGCACTTTGTTTTGCATTCTGTGAACTATTCCTCGTCGTTGTCAGCATTCAGTGAGTGAATATCTGCTATTAACCCATAAAAACTCTCTTCGTAGTCCAGAGATAAGCTCGTTAAACGCTCCCGGAGATTTCCTATTTGGATTATTAAACAAATGGTCTCTGGTAGAGACACTATTGTCTTTTTTGACATTCTACTGCATATCATTAATATTGTTTGTCTGAACATGTTGCACGTACAATCAGTATACCTTATCCACAGTCTAGAACTATCACTGAATTTGCATTTCACTTTGGTGGAGTATGATTCATACATAAGTCATATGGTATCATTTCATCCCTTAATACGTCCTCCTGAAGAAGCTATATATTCCCAGCATCCTTTGATCTTAGATGATCGAGTTCATTAATATTTCTCTTTCACTGATGTGGCACGCACGTGCTAAGTAATTTTTTTATCGTCTTCATCAGTACATTCCATTGTCATACCCAGGTAGGTAAATAATACCCTTATAAAAATAGTATGAGAGATATTTTCAGCAAAATTTTTTAAATGAATTGAGGTGAATTCAAAAGTCTTGTTTGATTTTAACGTGAAACATTATTGTTCTTCAAGGAACACGTTACCTTTAGAAATGAAGCAATGACGTCAGGATGTGCAGGTTTCATGTGAAGCCTCATATCAATTGTTCTGGTTGTGATAATTGTATGAAGTACTATGTCAAGTATTCCATTAGTACTTGGTATAAGAATATGTGACGTTTCATGTTGTAGTAAGGAAACTCGACCAACGGTGCTGGTGCCTCTTCTGCTGTGTCATGCAGTAGTAGGAGCCATAGTGTACCAATGAATATGTAAGATAAGATAGGACTGGCATTTAATCAAGCAGTTTAGTAATATATCTTGTACTTTGGCACGATCAACGACAAGCCATGTCTTCCAGTTACAAATATGATCTAGAATTATCTCATATTAACTACAGAAGTTTGTATAATTCCCCACCCACCCACACACACACACAAACACACGTTTACTTACACTACACAAGAGAAATTTAACATAACATAATAATTTCGTGGAGCATAACAAATCTACAAAAGTGTCTTGAGTTTAAGATGCGAGACTTTAATTGGTATAATATACTGTAAGCCCATTGTTATTGACAGTAACTTTAATGTAAAAATGCAAGTAAGAAAAGGTCAGTTCCGAAAGAAAAGACAAGTGTTGTGTGTAAAACAATTTCGAAAGTATGGGCTATAATAAATTTGCTTTGAGTGAAATCATGTTTATTTACCTGAAAATGAGAAGAATGAAAACGCAAATAACACCATAACGATAGAAACAATGAAGGGATTTCCATGCGGGAGGCCCGTTTAAAGTCATATTCACAAGGAATATGAATCAAAGTGAACCCAATCGTCACGGGACTGCTCTACTTATTTTAGATTTTTTATTTGTTGAGCTATGTGATGAGTGCAAGATATCTGTGACTCTGAGCCTGATATATTAATTCCTAAATGTAGATTGTCACAGATTGGCCTGAGCTGTCTCAGTTATCCCCCTGCGGGTCCGGGGTTGTAGCATAGACCCGAGGTGCCTCGCTACGTGTCGTAAGAGGCGACTAAGTAGAGGCAACCTGTTTGCCGTGGGTTGTGACCCGTGTCGGGGGAGGAAAGGATCCTGGTAGTTGAGCAGAGGCTTTCCGATGCAATACACTACTTTGGCTTCTACGTCTTCTAGACGGGTAGTCGGGATGGACCCGGTCTCGACAAATCGGCTGGTCACGCCGAGCCCTAGGAGGTCTTTATTTACTCATTTATTTTCTTTATCTTTCTCGTTGAATCTCTCTTGATACCACCGTTGCCCCTACATTCTATCCCTTTAACTTTCCCTTTCCTAAGTCTTAGAAGACTTCCTAGAAGGCGGTGGCTTAACGGGAGGTAATTTTGCCTACTGAGTATAACACCTGCGTATCCCTGGCACTTGAAAAGTGTCCCACTGTTGGGCTCCATGGTGGGTGGGGAGTACGGGTGTTGAAGTATTTCAAAAAAATGGAAAACTCCAACAAAATTCAAAACAAACGATCGAAAACACTATCTGACTCGGAAGAAGAACCATGCAGTGTGGAGTCATTCCCACGCTTCATGGTTATGCAATCAAAAGATGCCTCAAAACCGCTTGGAGCACTCTCTCCCTTTGTAATTGAAAAGACAATAACGGGATTGATCGGAACACCAAAAAGCGTCAAAAAGTTGAAAACGTGGTGCCTACCTGTTGAATGTGAACGACGTAGTCAAGTTGAAAACATCAAGAAAATGAAAACATTCTTCGACAATCCAGTCTCATCGTTCGCCCACACAACATTCAACACTTCCAAAGGCGTCATTCGCTGTCGAGACTTGGCTGGAGTCAGCGGCACGGATATCATTCAAGGAATGAAAAACGAAGGTGTCACTGCAGTGCGTAGAATAAGTATTAAACGTAACAACAATCTGCAGGACACCAACACCATTATACTCATCTTCAATAAACCAACAGTTCCCCGAGTGGTCAAAGTTGGTTTTTTGCAAGTGAAGGTTGATGTGTACCTTCCAAACACACTTCGATGCTATAGGTGTCAGAAATGTGGCCATCATGAAGACCGTTGCTCAAAAAGTCAAATATGTGGCCGATGCGGAGACCATTCTCACCAGGAAGCTGAGTGTAGAGCAACTACGCACTGTGTCAACTGTGGAAAGGAGCACCACGCCAATTCCAAGGATTGTGATACCTGGAAACAGGAGAAGGAAATACAGAGGGTTAAATACACATCCAACATTCCCTACCCAGAGGCCAGAAAGCTTGTACAGGCAAAAACATCTCTTCCTGGCCCATCCTTCTCCACTGCAGTGAAGAACAATCCCAAAGCAACGAAGGACGCTCAAACGCAGACAGATCCACCCGAGTCAACATCAAGCACTAACACCCCCCACTACCAAGCACAAAGAAACACGGCATCTACCCAAACAACTTTTAATAATAGCCAACCACCGAAGTCACCAAAGAATAGAAACAGATCACAAGGAAATAGGCAACAAAGGGGTCAGATGACCCCATCAAACACTATAACAGGTTTGGAGACATTGAGAATATGGATGCAGAAGATACTGCTCCATGTTCTCAAAGTAGCTCCAGACCTACCAGCAAAAAAATCATCCCCGTACTTCCTCCAGATAAATAACCAAACAGATTCTCCTCGAAAAGTCTAACCTAGCTCCTCAATCTTTACTTTAAACTTATAATGAATAACACCATCATACAATGGAACTGGCGAGGACTTAGAGCCAATTACAATGATATTCTTCTACGTTTAAACGAATATGACCCTGCAATACTATGCCTTCAGGAAACCTTTTTAAAAGATACGAATAACATCACACTTAAAAACTACTCCCTGTTTAACACCTACTTACAGAACGTTGACAGGGCCTCCGGAGGGGTTTCTATTGCTGTGAACAATAGAACCCCACATAGCGTCATCCCTTTAAACACAAATTTGCAAGCCATTGCTGTGAGTGTCACTCTACATCGAGTGATTACATTTTGTTCAATTTACATACCACCAAACACCAACTTCTTACCAAATGAATTAGACACGTTTGTTCAACAACTTCCCGCGCCATTTGTTTTACTTGGTGATTTTAATGCCCATAACATTTTATGAGGATCAAATTACATAAGTGACAGGGGCAAAAAGGTTGAAGATTTTATTACTAGACACGACTTCTGTCTATTTAACACCAAATCTCCGACGTACTTGCACTCAGGAACGGGTACATACACGTGCATCGACTTGACAATGTGTTCTCCTTCACTACTTTTGGATTATAATTGGAAGGTCGCTGATGACCTTCACAGCAGTGATCACTTTCCAATCTCTCTTATGAACACCAACGTTACAATTGATGACACAATTCCACAGTGGAATTTAAAGAAGGCCGACTGGGCCAAATTTGAAACACTTTGTACAGCTAGACTTAACAGGAATACCGTACTAAACGACAATGACCCTATTCGACAATTTACATCCGTTTTAATTGAGATTGCAGAAGAATCCATTCCTAAGTCCTCACCGAATTGTAAAAGAACCCACAACCCGTGGTTCACTAAAGAATGTAAAGAAGCCATTAGACAACGCCGAGAAGGAATAAAAAAAATTAATAATCGTCCAACGCCCGAAAATTTAACTAAGTACCGTATTGTTCGGGCCAAAGCTCGCCGCACGATTAAAGAAAGTAAAAGAGCATCATGGAAAAATATGTTTCAACTTTAAATTCTCGTTCCTCTATAAAGAAAGTTTGGGACACGATCCGCAAAATAAATGGAAAGGGAAAATGCAATTCTTTCCAACATCTGAAGCTAAATAACACCAATTTCAATACCAAAACATGAAATAGCTAATGTACTTGCTGATTGTTTCTCTAAACATTCCTCATCGTCTAATTATTCCGGAGCTTTCCGAAGATTAAAATCTCAGAAAGAACAAACACGGTTGAAATTCACATCGAATAACTCAGAGAGTTATAACCAACCGTTTTCATTGTCGGAGCTTATGGAATCTTTGAATAAGGCCCATGATACATCCGCTGCGCCTGACGATATACATTACCAGTTTTTGAAACACCTTCCAGAACCATCATTAACAGTTCTTCTGGAAATCTTCAATGATTTATGGATTACTGGTAATGTACCAAAAATTTGGAAAAGAGCAACAGTAATACCAATTCCCAAACCAGGCAAAGATAGCGCAGATCGTACCAACTATAGACCCATATCATTAACTAGCTGCGTATGCAAAACAATGGAACGAATGATCAATACTTGGCTTGTATGGTATTTGGAAACCAACAATTTAATATCTCCTCTCCAAAGTGGCTTTCGATATGGTCGTAGTACCAATGATCATCTGGTTAGACTGGAAACATTTATTCGCGACGCTTTCATCAAGACGGAACACTTGGTAGCGGTTTTCTTTGACTTGGAAAAGGCCTATGACACAACATGGAAGTACGGAATACTAAATGACCTGCACGATCTGGGTCTAAAAGGCCGTCTGCCCTCTTTCATATCAAACTTCCTCTCAGACATGGAGTTCAAGGTACGAATGGGCTCCACCCTCTCTGATATGCACGATCAAGAGATGAGTGTGCCCCAGGACAGTATTTGATCCTTGACGCTTTTCAACATAAAAATTAATAGCATCACCAAGTGTCTGACTCCTGGTGTGGATTGCTCCCTGTATGTTGATGACTTTTTAATATGTTACCGATCCAAGCACATGCATACAATTGAAAGACAACTACAGCAAAATATCAACAAGATTAAAAATTGGGCCAATACTAACGGTTTCAAATTCTCGAAATCAAAAACTGTATGTATGCATTTCTGTCAGTTACGAAGACATCATGATGAACCTAAACTCACGCTGGACGGAACACCTATTCCAGTTGTTGAGGAAGCAAAATGTTTAGGTATTATCTTCGACAGAAAACTGACTTTTATTCCACACCTGAACAATTTGAAAGCTAAATGCTTGAAATCTCTAGATATACTTAAAGTAGTAGCGCACACTGACTGGGGTGCTGATAGAAAAGTTATTCTCAGTTTATATAGAACATTTATTCGCTCGAAACTAGACTATGGTTGCGTTGTTTATGGTTCAGCTAGGAAGTCCTATTTGAAGATGCTTGACTCAATACATCATCAGGGAATAAGACTCGCTCTGGGAGCATTTAAGACATCCCCGTGTGAACGCCTACTCGTTGAAGCGAACGAGCCACCTTTATCACAACGAAGAGAAATGCTTTCCGAACAGTATGCTCTCAAAGTAAGATCAAACCCTCTGAACCCTGCTTTTTCGGCTGTTTTTGAACCCAAATATAAAACCTTGTATGAAAATAAACCAAACGCCACACCTACCTTTGGCATTAGAATATTATTATGCCTTGACAGTACCAAACTTGACCTTTCAAAAATTCATAAAACGTCCGTCTCCAAAACACCTCCCTGGCTACATCAACAACCAAAAGTACTTTTTACGTTACACGATGGAAAAAAATCGGAGACAAACCCTTCCATTTTCCACAACTCTTATCATGAACTCCTCACCCAATTTGAAAATTATACAAGAATATATACTGATGGATCAAAAGATGAGGAAAAAGCTGCTGCAGCCTTCGTTAGTGGAAAACACACAACAAAAGTTCGCTTGCCAAACGGTACATCAACTTTTTCAGCCGAAATCAGAGCGATAGACCTTGCTTTGCAATATATTGGAAACAAGCGTATTTTAAACAGCATCATCTTCTCCGATTCACTATCAGTACTTCAGTCACTACATAATAGAAAACTGGAGAACTCATTATTAGCCAATATTCTCCTCAAACATACTGAGCTGAGTACCTCCCACAATATAGTATACTGTTGGTTACCCAGCCATATTGAAATTAAAGGTAATGACAAAGCAGACCGCGCTGCTAAAATGGCCCTATCACTGGAACCATCTGATTCTAAAATACCGTATACTGATTTTAAACGTAGTATCAAAGAATAATTACGTCAGAAATGGCAGGCATCATGGAATGATGTCGTGAATAACAAACTTCATGCCATCAAGCCAACCCTATGAGAATGGACTCCTTCCTACAGAGCCGTCCGTAGGGAGGAGGTAGTCATTGCAAGAATTCGAGTTGGTCATACTTATTTAACCAACTCCTACATACTAAAAGGAGAAGACCCACCAGAGTGCATATCTTGCAATGAGCCATTCACCGTTAAGCACTTTATGTTGGAGTGTTTCGACCTCCAACCTACGCGTGATCATTATTACAATGTGCATGACATTAGGGAGCTCTTTGATACAGTTAGCGTTTCTTATATTATTGACTTTCTGAAGGAAGTAAACATTTATCATAAGCTATAGCTTTTATGCTATCACCTTGAACAGTTTTATGTGCTATATATACCGTCGCTGAATTTTAATTACCTTTCATCTGTTTTTGTTGTCATACATCAGTTGCACTCCCCGTTGATCGGGAAACTTTATTTATTTATCACCGTTACCATTTTATCGTTTTACTTTCAACTGTTTGGTTTCGTATCGCTGGTCGATACGAAACCTTTTACCACTTTTAAATGATGAAAGATATAACCTTTTGTATGGCGCTAAATAGCCTCATAGTGCTGATGCGCCGTTAAAATTCAATCAACCAACCAACCTAAATATCCTTGTAGTTACAAATTATTAAACACCTGTGTTAAATTGGAGGCATAACTAATTTCTTGTGGATATCCATAAGTTGATATCGATAGACAGATAGTTAATGGATAGAGGGATGGACAGAAATACAGGCCGGATAAATCAATATCGGATTAAATGGGTTTTTTTATAAATGTATCTGATTTAAATGTACTTCCTCAGATATCAAAACAACTCTATAAGTATCATGTGTACCGCATTAAATATAATTACACTGGTCTAACATTTTTTAGTAGTCGTCTGCTTCAGAGATAAAATGTACTATTTATCATGGATTTCGATGTGCTGAATTCAAATCTGACAATTAAAACAAATGATTAGCTACTGTTTCCAAGATATTTAAGTTTTTATATTTTACGTCAATATATATTGTGCAGATAGTAGAATCTTGTTTAGATGATTTGACTATATAACATTGGCTTATCTGTATTATTATATGTGTACGAAGGGACTGCGTTTATACGATTCTGCCATTTCAAACAAGCTTTAAATCTATAATGTTAGTGCGTTGCTTACCTTTTGGACTAATCTCTCTACGACTCATCCCAATTATTGTTTTTGATGTCGTGAGAATGAATCAATCACCAATCGTCGTTGTGATTAAAGACTATTAATTTATGTTCAGTAAGGTATTTCTTTCTTACTTTCATATCGAAATGTACATTTTTTTATTAATAAATGAAGAAACATAGGTATCAAAACATATTCATATGAAGCAGATAGAAAATATTTATAGCGAAATTGACACATCTTTCTCATCTTCTACGACAACTTACATACGCAGATCCATTAGAGGCACCAGCCGATTCATCTTGCGTCGTAGCTCTATACCGTTATCACCTAAATGCACATGGCAATGGGGCATTATACCAAAATATATATGACGCAAGACAATAAACAATGAAAATCAATGGATATACGTGTGATCTTGCAGATTCTTCACGTTTCTAAATAAGCATCAATTATTGAGGAAGCTTACAAGTAAAAAGTAAGATACGATACAATATTAAGTAAGAAATCTAGTAAACTTTTGTTTTCTTTTAGTATATATTTGCGCAATTCTCTCTTAAACTCCTGCCGTGTCACACTCTCCACGGAAGAGACTTAATGAAAGAGACCTATCACTACTGTAAGAAACCGTTTTTATGACAACATTATTTTCTGTTCATATTCCAGTTATGAGTACAGGATGTGGGAGGTTAGGAAATAAGATCTATTTGCAATCAAATGCATTAATTGTAGCTGTTTTGGTATTTTGGCCGTTTGCTACTATTTGCGTGTGTGTGTGTGTGTGTGTGTGTGATTTGGATTTTTAACCTAGCTTTAACAATTTTTCAGTCACTATTTGCTTTAAATCTCTACCAAACATGTAAATAAAATAAAATATACGTTAGTGTGTTTTGTCCGTATTCGCACAAAGTATAATGAATATATGTCGTCATACATATATTTTAGTGGGTTAAAATGATAGTGAGCAAACCCTTGAACTATCTATAGCAGTAGGGTTTTTCTGCATATTGATAAAGCATGAAATTGTTAATTCTTCAGATCAAAATCAGTGTTCAGTGTTATATAAGTAGTCTTCAAATGAATCATTTAACTATGTATTATTCTTTATTTGTTTGCACCGCAATATATATATATATATATATATATATATATATATATATATATATATATATATATATATATATATATATATATAAACTGTGCTCAAGCTATATTAGCAAATGCGATGTCATTGAATTCCTATCACTTAGACATTGATAAGGACATTCTGAGATACTTCATATATAATGCTCTTTTCGGAAACAAATACACTAATATTGTGAACTTACGTGGTTTATTTCTGTTTCATAACATGAGTTTTTTTCCTGCACTTGTTTCAATTTAAATTAGCACTGCCTGACTTCACTGGACTGGAATTATAGCAGTGTATAAGGAGACAAAAAATAATAATAATAATGATAATAATACCAAGCACGCGGACGTATTAGTGTTAAGATGTTGATTCGCACAATTTCCCAACTATGACAAATACGTTTGTCTAAGATGACGCTAAAGTCTGCATTTGAACGTTATGTCTATATTGCTATTGGCAAATTATTAACACTGGCTAGGAAATCCATATCAAAATCTGTAAACGCTTTGGGATTTACTCTAATAATCGTGTTGAAGGATACACATTGTACTGTGACATGAGGTGTGATGGATTACGTCTTTTGTAACAGCAATGTCGAAAATAGTTTTGCTTGGATCCTTAACTAGATGAGTTAAAAGTCTCCAATCTCTTCTCTGTTTATTGCAACTACAAGAGGTAAATGAATTAAACAGATCGAACATAAGCTGATTGGTCTTTATTCTCTGGGTTGTTGTGACGCGCTTTAGGTGGCTACGAACATATTCCCTAATGATAATATATTACGTCAATATAATGTAAGTACTAGATTGGTATACAAAGCACGCATGCTTGTATTCGGAAGAAAGAAGGTGTTTCACGGTTTAATGATTTTTAATAATCCCATAATGAAAGTATGGATAAACGAGCATTCCGTGCAAGCGTGTCCTGTAAGTTTGATTTATAATTGCACATGAAAAGACTATCAGTATATTTATAATAAAACCAAAAACCACCACAGTGCTTTCAAAGTAGTGAGCACCAAAGAATAGTCAATGTAATTGAGGCTAAACTGGAAATGGATGCAATATTTACATTGATTCACGTTAGACAAGGGAAACTATTTTATCTTGGAACTAATTTTCATATTGTATATCTAAATTGATTTACAGAAGCAAACCATGTCTTTTGCTGTAATAAAGACGATTTGTTTTAAATCAACCAAAATATACATTTTGTGTCTATGCTGTAAGCTGCTACCGCACTTTAGAATAATAATTTGTGAACGATAAACGATCTTATAGTATAGTTTAATTGTTCTGACAGTGAAATCAAGTAACCTTTAATGCATACTTTGTTAACTATAACAAATAAAGATCATGCAAGCAGCAAGAGAAAAGAAAGTGAATCTATAACCAGCACACCCTCCCCACCCAAAGCAACATATGTTGCCAAATGATTGAAACTAGCTCGTTTCTTTAAGGTACACATTTCAAGTCTTTATTGACATAATGTTCTGTCTTACATACCATTTACAAATATTGTTTGATAAAATAATTGCCGATTGCAAAGGAAATGAATAACCAAAATGAGAATAAATTTGTAAGTGCATATACGGAAAATACCATGGAAAAGTTGAGGTATACATGATACTGTAAAAAGAAATAATAATAGGAAGAAGCGAAACATTGATGCAAAATGATCCTTAAATCAAATTCACACTAGGCTCAACAGTCGATCAGTTAAGTCGCTAATTATGTGTAATTAATAAATCAGATTTATGAATAGGAACTGAATTTAAAAAAGAGCCTAGATTTCCTAATAAAAGCGCCCATATCATAATGGTGATTGTAACCGCATTATGACTAAAAGCTAATTAATGAAATGTTTCAATGTTTTTGTGACTGGTTTTATTAACAGCCACATAATTGTCTATGCACGTAAGATCATGTTGGCCCAGGTAGGATTTTGTTGAAAATGTCAGTGTAAATTCAAAACTCAGTTTGAGAATTAAAGATTATATATATATATATATATATATATATATATATATATATATATATATATATATATATATATATATATATATATATATATATATATATATATATATATATATATATATATGCTCTATATCATATATCTATATATATATTATTAATATATATTATTATTATTCTGTTATACGACTGTCCATGAAACAGACGAAACTACGAGTAATAAAAATTTGGAAACTAATCGCATTTGTTTCAAAAGTATGCTTGCAACCAGTTATGAAGTAATGTTTGCCATTTAGCATTCGATATGTAGTAGATACACTTTGCTGACAATAATGTTAGGCTGTGGTACAGCTGTAGTAATACGTCATACATGCTATAGTGGAAGAAAGAATGAATGATGTACTGAAGGGATTAGTTTAATTTTGATTTTGGAAAAAGCTGAATAAATTGTCATAATTGTAGTTTGAGATGACCGCTCTTTGATCTTTCAGTTGTTGCATAATGATGTTATGTGGGTTGAGAGGAATATCGCTGCTTCTCCTAAGATGTTGATCATGGCTGATTTCATCAATAGAACCCACATATGCATAGTAAAACTTATAATGTATGGATTTTGTGCTGTAATCTTCATCGTTCTAATCACACACCAGCAGAATGTACGCCAGGTGTACATACAAATCACCATTTTTCACCTATTTTCGAATCTTTGATGTCAGTTTCCACGACGATGTAGGGCTCTGTTAGGCCTTACTACACTAATGATGTTGGGGAGTTGTATATACTGTTATATTCCCACTGGCACTTACTTTTCTGCATGATGTGAGATTGTATTTTTGTAAGCATCAGTGCAAAAGACATTCTTTAGCTTATGTCTCCACATTTGTCTGAATAAGGAAACCTTGACCCTTTTCCCCATTTTCATTACAAATGTTAAATCTATGAAAACGAGAGATGCAATTTAACACGAATCTCTCCCAGATACAGTTTCATTCCTGATGAAGACATAGCCATAGGACTTTCCAAGGTTGAAAAGCTTTGCGCTTAAAAGTCTTAGTCTTCTCTTATAGCAGGAAGATGATTCAAAACTTTTTCGAAGTCAAAAGGGCCTCAAGTAAATCAAATCATACTGATAGAAATTCACTCGGCGAGTGTGCTGCATGTTTTTTGTCTTGACCTTTTGTTTATTTTTCTAATTGCTTCTTTATTGCTGATGTTATTGTCATATATTTCTTTCATGGGTAGTTGTTCTCTATCTAGAAGTTTTCTATTGTCTGCATAGATTACACTGATCCCTGACAAAGCGATGGTAAGCCACTTTGAACTCTCTCTCTGTCAAAAATTTCTATATTAACAGATGCTGACACCTGTGTCGACATATTTTCAAAACACTAACCTGCATATAATCTTAATAGTTTGGGGTTTTTTTACAATAAGATTAGGTTATACATAACTTATAACCTCTCTTTCTCTCATACCAAAATGACTTTCAACACATGAGAAATATTTAATGCTAATTTTAACTATGGCCAACTGAGTTTCTTCAACTTTGTTTGGAATGTTTGCTCCTTCATTCCCCAGAATATATTCTTGCAGCTATTGCCTTAGAAACAACTGTGTAATTGCTTTGATTACCATCATCTATGATATGAAAGAAAATGTCTTAAAGACTTAATGTTCCGCCTTATGTACATAAAAGGCATAATTTATTACAACTTTGTCTTTGCTTGGTTTCATCTGAGTTTACATAATTAAGAAAAAGATCACTTTCTTTCATTATAAAACATTTATATATGTATGAAAGATTGTTCCCTTTCCGCTTTAAGTATCTACATTTAGGACCACATCCTTCACTTGGACAGAGCATCTTAGAAACATTGATAGATCTGCTAACTTTCTTTCCCAGCAACGTTCTTTTATTCTGTTAGTTCCCCTCATTTCATTGCTATCACTCTGTTGATTTATACTCTCCCTACAATGCATGTCACTTCAAGCATATCCTGGTACTTTCCTTGTCACATTTGCATGGAAATACACTGCACCTCATTGTCAATATTTTCTTTCTACCTTTCCTCTCAATTCTTCACTGCACCTCATTGTCAATATTTTCTTTCTACCTTTCCTCTCAATTCTTCACAGAGTATGTGCACCATAATATTTGCATGTACACTCTCACTGTAATTGCTTTCTGTATCCATTTTCAGTATTGTTGAGTTTCCCTACATTTTGGTGTCTGATGATGTACATGTACCAGTAAGTACAACTGACTTAACGAAAGGTAATTATCGTAGCTAATGTAATCAATTTAGATATATCTTTACCAAAATCAAGATTTAAAGAAAGCAGGTTTGCCTACACTACCACTAGAAAATAAACCTCAGTACAAATTGTAAGATAGAGATAGACAAAACTTTTAATTAAAAAGAAAAGTACTTGTTGTATATGTTGAAAATGACAACGGAAATTACCAAATTGATGGAAATGTCATATATATATATTTATATATATATATATATATATATATATATATATATATATATATATATATATATATATATATATATATATATATATATATATATATCCTGTGTAGCAGCAGAGAGGGTGAACAGACTCATTTGCCCGAGACATTATTTATGAAAAATAAAGCTTCGTACGAAAATGAAAACTCAACGTCAATAACGTTAACCAGCACCTCTAACTTTGTCTCGTAGGAAACCCTGTTGGGTTAGATTGCTATGTTACTGCGATGGCGATTTTGTATTTCATCGCTAGGTGTATTCGTTTACGTGTTGGTCACTTTTGTTGGTCGCACCCTCCCTGCTGCTGTAATTAAACCATTGCATTATAATAATGATTGGTGAAGCTCACTCAGCAAGATTAGCTTGAAAGCGCCTAGAAGCAATTAAGAAATATCTACCTGTCCGTGATTCTGTCAAACAACAATTACAAGGGCGTCAACGAACACAAGAAGAATTTACAAAATCCGCAGAACAATTATTTAAACCTATCACTGAAACCACTGAAGGTATTCTTCCTGTGCTGAAAAAGACCGCTGAATGAACTGAAAAAATAGCGGAGCGAACTAAATGGAAAAAAAAATTCTACGAGTACTTCCGGAGAAAATAGCTACTGTAATGCCAACCCCGGAAATACCTGAAGAAGACCAAGCAGAAGATGTTACTCAACAAAAACCAGAACAAGTGCGAGTCAGGGTTAATATATTTAAGAAATTCACCGAAGATGCTGTTAATTATATTAGACAAGTCGAAAATATTAAACAATTAGCTAAGATTACTGTGACTGGTTATGGTGATCGGGGATATTTTTTAAAGTCTGAATACGCCAATGATCCTATAAGTCGCGAAACTTGGTACAAATGGATATTTCGCATATACCATGACATTGATCGAGTTCGAGTCGGCGATCCAGAATATGTTGAATATATTCATGCAATAGATGAACATGTGAGGTATTCGCAATTATCAATAGAAGAACGATATCTATTTCTACGACAACAAAAAGAACGAGAATAACAACAAAAAGAAGAACTAGAACAACGAACACAACAACGACGACAACGACTATCATCAATAAGACAACCACAATTACGAAAAACATCATCCAGCGATGACGCATTTTATTCCCCTGAAGGATCTCCAGATGATAAAGGCGCAACTGGAAGTGGTATTAATACTCGAGGAAGTGGTCTTGTTACTTGTCCCGACAATGTCCTTGCCGACGTAGATAGATTAGAAATTCTGGTTGGGGGAAAACGAGCCGGTAATAATTCTCCTGAAATTATCAACGAAATCTCATCAATTTGTCAACGATTATTTACCGGTGGTATCATGACGCTAACGTGTATCGGTCACTCATTAATGAAATTACCGATGATTATTATAGCGACTAAAGGTCGCCCGACTAAGTCACTGATTAAACAGTTACATATTATTATTATAATAGATGATCATACACGCTGGACAACGTAGACTAACCATGGTCAGGGTGGTAAATTCAAGATTACATGTATATGAGACATTATACGGAGATGGACTCGGCGATGTCATTAAGGGTTTATTTTCGAGAATCGCCACAAAAGCAATACCGATTTTAAAGCAATTAGGCATGAAAGCCATTGACGTTATTCGTGAAAAAAGTATTAGTACTTTTGGTGACGTCGCCGGGAAAGCATTTTCTGCCATCAAGGATAGACAGACTAGCACGATTAGTACGTCGTCCGCAAGCGGTCCAACCGCAGGCGGTCCGACCTCAGCCACCAGTGAAATTTCCAAGCACCGCAGAGATGCCTGAAAGTGTTAGTAAAATAATAAATGAAGCCGCAAATGAGAAACTAGCAGCGATGACTTTGTCACTGGCTGATGAAAAGGAAAAAAATGTAGCAGCAAGTCTGATAGAGGGGAGTGGTATTTCTGAAATTCCCTCTTCTCAAAGTGGTCTTCAAAAACTTCTTCAAGATAAATCTTTCCGAGATAGACTTTATCGAGATAAACATCTCCGAGACAAACTTCTCCGTATTAAACGAACAGTACCAACATAGGAATGTTTAAACGTACATCTGATACTGCATTTGACATGGATGAACCAGTTCTCAAAGATGAATCTAAGCGTGATTATCAATTTTATTCTTACGATGCTCGAATACCAAATCAGCGTGGGCGCATTGAATTACTCGTCCAAGACACAAGTAGATATTTCTTTCCCGCGGAAGCATCTATCGAGATCGAAGGCGAAATTTTTAAAACAGATAATACTGAATACGCCGCCGATGTCAGTGTTGGTTTTGTCAACAACGGTATTATGGCGTTGTTCGACAGTGCCACATACATGATCGACGGAAGAAATATTGAATCAATTCAAAAAGACGTTGACGTCGCCACGACTATACTTGGCCTTGCAAGATAAAGCGATGATTATTCAAGATCGGCTGGTCCATCAATGATGTTTGCCAAGGATACTTCTGACCACGCCAAATACAACCAGTATGAAATAGGACGATCAAGAAACTTTATTAGAAATGCCGACGCGGATGTGCAAGTTATGATTATTAACCTCGATGCGGAATTAAACATCGGATTTAGATCACGTCGAGCAATGTTGCAAGGTGGAAACAGAAGATTTTCTTGCGCGATTTCGTTATCACACATCTTTGGGTTTTGCAGGGGTGTTCGAAAGGTCATTTTTGGAGCTAAACATACAGTTGTACTCGTACGAAAACCATCCGACGATGATTTAATATGGAGACCCGCCGGTGATGCCGGTAAAGTAATACTGACAAAACTTTCATTGTGGATGCCAGTAATGACACCAGCGATATCTGTCGAAGATCGGTTACTCAATTTTATGAGCGACGGCGGCAAATCAATGTTGTCTTGGTTGACAACGACCACGGATGCCATCCAAAGTACCGTCAATGGTTTATTTACGTGGCATATAGCATCCCAACAGGGTATCTCTGCGCCCCGGCACATATTTGTTGCATTTCAAAATGCTGCACGAGTAAATGATCAAACACGTGTCCACGATGATATTTGACAGACTCGGCGTCACTGAAGTTTCATTGCGAATAAACCGACATCAAGAACCCTCCGAGGACATATTGTTGAATTTTGAACTAAATCATGTAGCACGTGCATATCATCGTCTGATGTCGTATATGGGACGTGATCAAAATATTGATACTGGTTTACAAATATCACAACTTGATTTTACAACGCTGTATCCGATTTATTACTTTTCGCTGGAACATTTGGATTTGTTTAGACAGTCCGTCATTGACATACATTTTCGAGCTCGCATCGCTAGAAATGTCGGAGATATACCCGCGTACAGAGCAATTGCTGTTATATTATCCGATAAAGCAATGTTACTTGAAGGTGTTGGTGGCCGCATGAGAGTCGTTGATGCTCCCGTAGAGAATATGCAAGCGCTGATTTAAAGCAGTATTTAGAAATCAAATATGTATCATAAATGTCATATCATCATGTTAGTGTCAGTCTGACCCCGGGTCAGATTAAACGATTACAGTCACCGTTAGCATCACGATGCGGAACAAAAATATCATTTAAACAAGAACAAATGAGCGGTGCAAATAAATTATCGTTGACCGAACGTCAATTGAAGAGATTCAATGAAGCCAAGCACGCCAATAAAGGAATACGATTAAATCTTTCCGTGGGCGCGATCAAAGATACTGTTAAAGCCGGAGGAATATTTCCGCTTCTTGCAGCTATCCCAGCGTTAATAGCCGCAGCCGCTTCAGCTGTTGCAAAAGCTGCTGCGTTAGATGCACTTGGGACAGCTGCTGGAATGGCATTAAAGAAAGCAACAGGAAAAGGATTAAAAAAAGAGGACGAGGACGATCCCGAATGGGATTGGGTCTGAGACTTCCAGGGTCTCGACCAAACAACGTTGGGGGAAAAGGATTAAGAATTCCATTGACTCAACGATAGTTCCACTATCGAATTTTGATCTTATCAACGCCGCTAATCAGTTAAATATCAAATATTTTAGAGGTGTTTTTATGCGTGATCAATTACCGAAAAATCCGGCACTGTCAGAAACGAGTATTATTGATCTTGATTCATCAACAGGGCCTGTCACTCACTGGGTCGCATACGCCATTGATCCACGTGGAATTGTTTTTTTTTTATTCATACGGGTTGGCGACACCTGTAGAATTTATGAAATATATTTCACAAAATAATGCACCAGTACGGAATTTACCAGTGTGGTATTCAACGTTACCCACGCAAACCATGTTTGATCCGCCAATATGTGGCCGTGAAGTATTATCGGTTCTTGATGCAATATCAAGATCGACAAAACCACCTCATAAAGCTGTACACGAATATACTATTGAACGACAACGACAGTAAATATAATGGTTGATATTTATGGAAGATCTTCTACTAGTGCTCGCACCAGCAAGAGCAAAGAAGATATCGATTTATCAAAATACGCCACCAAAGACGATCTTGCCGATATCATGAATTTATCTGGAGTTGACCGAGATGAAGTTGTTATTTTTCAGGATAAATTCGGTGCTTTAAAGACGAGTAATATCAAGTGGATCGTCGTAGAGTTCTTGGTGCTATTTAAATGGTGGTAGAATCAGAGACTCAAATATCAATCGCAACTATCAGATGAAATGTGTCACAACGTTCGATCAGCGATCGCAGGAATTATTACAACAGATAGTCACTAATACTGCTCCGGTAAGAACCACAATGATATCGGCGAGTTCAACTTAGCCTGAATTCAGTATTAATTTTCCAACTGCAATACCAGCTTCCGAGATAGCATTGGCACAATTACGGGTTTATTATAGTTGGCCAAATATTAGGTCAAAATCATTCGGTGGACTACAACCGAATAATTCATTAGTATTTGCAAATAAAAATAAACCCGATGGAACTCCTAAAGATTGGCAAGTAGTCAGTGTACCAACGGGAAGTTATCAAATAGAACAGGTCAACGAAGAATTTCAACGCAGAATAAAATCTATCACAGGAAAAGAATCAAAAATTGCCATTGTCGTCCACGACCCAACACTGTCTTCGGCCATCGAAATGTTATCACCGGATTACGCCGTTGATATTTATCAGAGTTCGATTAGATCTGTGTTAGGTTGGCCAGAGATTTCATCGGTTTATCAAGGACCTCCAGAACCACAACTAAATGAATTTTTTACAATGGAAAAAAAATACATAAAAAACCGAACGTGTACATCAACGGAATTCCTGGTGTCAATTTTAGACTCGATTGGCTAGATAACAGAGATTATACTGATACCGATGGAACATGGCTTCCTCATTATGATCGTTATTCTATATTCAACTTTGTATATGATCCAGTAACAAGACTTGCTGTATACGATAATATTGGATCCTTAAAAGTTCCCAATGAAGAACCAATCGATGGATGGGTTGCTTTAATTGAATTTGAACACAATAATAATATGAGCCACTTAAAAAATTTATTTTTATCATTGTCACACGTCTACGACGAGGACACCAAAAGAACATATCATTGAAACAATACAACATCTAAATAAACTCATATCAGACATGTACATCATTAATCGAACTTTTATCTTGAAAATGCTTGAACAATATAAATTATTTCAAGGAGCACGTTTCATGAAATTTTTTCTTGATTATTATGGAACAACCAAAGAAAAAATCTCAACATTTGCAGTACCAAAACTAGATTCAAGTAGATTAAAAAAGAGACTCACGGATGTTATCGATAATTACTTTCCTAGAATCCTCGAATCGTGGAAAAAAATAGCACCACCACCAAATATCCTCCGATACAATAATGATCCGTACGGGGGCGGCCATCATGTTTCACCGGGCATCGTTAATATCACATCAACGATCGCTGTCAATCTAGTATGTGACGCCGTCGACGGCAGTTATCAAGTTGACATTGAAAAATCTAATCAGGCCCAACAAGGATAGATTCTCTACTCATTTACCCCTCAAGTCCCCCCAGGTTATTTGATTGTATCAGAACCAATCAATGTTGTTTATCTGCGATGTCATAGTCGTCTTTTATCACGGATACATTTTAAACTTACTGACAAGTCTGGCCACTTGCTCGATCTTAGGTCGGAGTCGTTGAATATAAACTTGTATGTGAGATCGTAGAGATTCATCGTAGTCCGTGATTACATCACGGCAGAAAACATCAAGCAAAAAAAAAATATCAAATAATTATTTTTTTTTACGCGTGATTTTGACAAGGATCAGAAATGAATTCTCCCGGTTTCACAATGGTACAGGTGACAATATTAGTTTCGTTATCAACGTCACTATGGTCACTATAGTCACCATGATCAGTGTCACACTCGGCTTTATCTTTAGCCAGTAATTCTTCCGCATCTTTGTTCATCAACTCCGTCATCGCCATGATATCTCTCAGCTGTTTTATACGAGCGTGTACGAGTCTTTTCATTTCGTATTCGTGAGATAATTCTAATCTAACCCGCTCGATGGCCCGTGAAAGAGGAACAAATAATTTCACCTGCGTATCCGTGATTGCCGCCAGCGATCGTAACATCGCCTGCTGAATTAACTTTATTAATCTATAATCGGCGGGTAAAGTATACCTATTTTCTGATTTCCGAAATTGTAATGATTCAAAATCACTCATTATTTTTTCAGGATCAAGCTGGTCAGATATTTTCACGCCGCTGTGTTGTAATTGCTTAATAGCAGTAATAATTGATGTGATATTTTCGTGGTTCATTACTTTTAATATTATTAATTATTTGTTTAAATAAAAATAAAATATTTCTGAATAAAAATAAAATATTTCTGAATAAAAATAAAAATGTTTTAGAAAATCTGACCAAAGTCACAATTTTGATGGGTATATTACCCGTCAAATTCAGAAAATCTGACCAAAGTCACAATTTTGATGGGTATATTACCCGTCAAATTCAGAAAATCTGACCAAAGTCACAATTTTGATGGGTATATTACCCGTCAAATTCAGAAAATCTGACTAAATTTCATAAAAAATAAAATTTTATTATAATAAAAATATATTCTGAATCAGAATAATGATACAAATATATTTTCTTAATGAAAATAGAAAATCTGACCAAAGTCACAATATTGACGGGTAATATACCCATCAGATTTAGAAAATCTGACCAAAGTCACAATATTGACGGGTAATATACCCATCAAATTTAGAAAATCTGACTGAATTTCATAAAAAATAAAATTTTATTAAAATAAAAGTATTTCTGAATCAGATAAAATATTTAAAATATATTCTGAATCAGGTAAATATAAAAATATATTCTGATTCAGATAAATATAAAAATATATTCTGAATAAAAATAAAAATAAAAGTATATTTTATAAATTCAAAAATAAACAGCAGCGATGACGCTCAGTCTACCATTCCACTGGGGTCCCTTCTGCCGGTAAAGTCTTTTACCAATAAGGTCCTAAGAGTCCTTTTTCTATTTTTTTTATTTGGTAAAGGCCTTTCTTATGGCCCACAGGCAGTCTTCATGGTTAAGACCTGTCTTATGGTCCACAAGCACCTTATTGAGACTTTTTGGTCCGGTGGGCATTCTTTCTGAATGCCCCTATGTGGGTACCCTTCATTGAGGTCACAAGGTCACGAGTTCACATCACCCTGCTGTTTATTTTGGGGGCGCAAGCGATTTCATGTAATCCGCCCCCTCAAATCAAACCCCGGGGTAAGTGCAAAACTACACTCACCACGTTGTTCAACATGGTGAGGGTACATGAAATCTCATGGGGCTTGCTTGCACGCCCAATTATAATAGCATCTGTCGCCGAATGCAAGATAATATATCTTTAGTATTTTTGGAGAATCGAACACGCAGCGTTTACACTAGTGGATCCGCACGCAAACGCCTTAACCCACGGCTATCGGAGCTCTACAAATATATAGTTAAATTTAAGTATATAACTACTCGCACTGTCTCACATGTGACAATGTCATGGACGACAAATTTCTACACTGAAAGAATATTCTGATTTTGAATGAAATCTGCAATTTTATATATTTCTGCCGTTTCTATCTTGTTAAAATACTGTATTTTCAGTTGTAACACTGTTACGGGCCAGAACTGTGTTAGTAAATGCGTTGGATCGATATTATTCTGGTATATTCCGCCTACTACAGAACTGCGTAGATTCATTCAGTATAGTAACAATGATACATGTCGTCTGCTGCGATCGATATGTGTACAATGATATAATATCACGGCTGAGGTTTTTATGTTTGTTTGAAGATATATTTTCTGCAGTTAATACTTTCACATAGTTGAGATATCTGGACTGAAGAGATATTTAAGTATTACGATTAGACTATAGTACAATAATTGCTCAATTACTTTATCAGTGATGACGGATTCTTATGACTGAATATGTATAGGCAATAACAAAAAAAGGGAGACAACTACTTGATTGCCCTATCAGCGATGACGGATTTATATCGCTTCATTATATATATCGGAATGTAATTTTTTGATCAAATTTTGCGAAAATGCTGATTTAGTAATATTATTTGCAACACGTTGTACTGAAGGCATACAAATATCAAAATATTTAGCAGCAGTGTTTATGGAATTAAAAATTCTCTCTTCACAAGTCTCTGTATTTATGGATATAACCGACATAGGAGTCTTAGAATTAATGCCGGTGTTTCCAAGTGTAGAACTCTGACTCTGTGTAACAACTTCAAGATTACATAAAGAGTTATTTTCTTTATTACCGTCAATATGATTAATTACAAGTCCATCTTCGATGACCCCATGAAAACATTCAAATACAAACCTATGTGAGTGATATCTTTCTTTTCCAATAGTAAATCTAAAATAACCAGCATTATCAACAGTACCGACTGGGTTTTTTCTTTGACAATTTCTGATGACACCATCACGAGATGCTTCATAATTTTTGATGATGGGATGTTTAACAAATTCATTTTGCTCCATTTATATATAATATTATTTGTCTAAATGATTATTTTGAAATCTGGCCAGATAGTCTTCAGCGGTGTTTAACGGAGATTCACCTGACGACTTCTTATCATAATATCGTTTCAACTCTCTGTATCTTTTACCACCACACTTTACACACAACTGGGTTTCTCCTCTGACTCCAACACCGCATCGTAAACACGGTTTCGGTCCTAAACTACCTCTACGATAGTTTGCATGTGTTGGCCACATAATTCATTCACTCATGATTTATTACAAGGAGTTGAAAATCCAATCATAAGCCATCGGCATCGGTTGTTTGTTTGAATCATTATGTATATAATTAAAGTTTAATTAAACATATATTTGTCTTAAATATAATATGGAGGAATTTGAGAGATTATCCACAATTGAACCTTCCACCGCAGGATTTGATCTTGACAAATTACCAAAATCTGAATTTAATTTTTCGATGCAAGATCTGGCTTTGATAAATAGTGATATAACCGATCGTATCCGTGAAGGTAAAAAAGAATTTCGCAATGATGGTGCGGCTCATACTTGGTCGACATTCAGGATTATGAACGATAACAAAGGTGTTGTTGACGCTAGAATGAGCGACAAACGAGGTAAAAATATTATTAACTATCTCGACAATCAGAGATATATTATTTTAGTAAAATTTATTGTGCAGACAGATGATGATACTTGGATTATTCGTGATAAACGTGAACCCATACGGCTTCATACTGGAAATAATACTGTTACATTAGGGGCCCCGAGTGGCCGAGTGGTCTAAAGCGCTCTCCGTTACGGATCACTGCCATCTCACCTCTGTCTGTGTGGGTTCGAGTCTCGGATTCGACGAATGTGGATATGTGAGAAAGCTTGCCAGTAGCTTCTCGTGGGTGGGTGGTTCTTTCCGGGGATTTCCCGGTTTCTTCCTCCACCATTAATACTGGCCGCCATGTATAGCCTATCGTGTGCTTAAAAATGGCATTAAGCCCTACAACAACAACAACAACAACAACAACTGTTACATTAAATAAACAATCAAAACCAGGAATACTGACCGGTATTGATAAACAGTATTATGAACGAGTATATCCTGTCACGGCGGTTATCTATGCGATATATCCGCTAAATAATAAACCTAGCGTTGATAATCTCAGACCGATGAAATTATCAAGGAGACTAAACTGCGTAGCTGAGCGAGTTATGGAACATTTCTCAAAAGCAATACGCGGAAACGGTTTTACTGATCTAAGGCGTACAAAAATAAAGGAGTGGGCAGAAACAGTTAAAGATACCGGAGCATCTATCAGTGACGTTGCTAAGCTAGAAAAAAAATTAAAATTTCCAAAAACAGTAAAAACACTAACCGGAGAGATTATATGTAAGTCAAAATACCCATCAAGAGGAACTCCAATAACAATCATTGATCATAACGCACATGCATGGACTGATGCTGTAGCAATATTTCCACGAGATAGAATAGTCAGATTTTATGACAATTATATATTCGATGCTATCAGCGATATCAGTAAGAGTGCCCCTGTATCTGTTTGGTTATTTCAGAGTTCAGAATCCGCATATTACAATCAGTTTGTAAAACCTAACGGAGATATTTACCGTAGAGAATCTCTCCATGAAGAAATGAAGAATCTTGCACAACGCCTTTGGCGTGAATATAATTCTGAAGTTGAACAATTACTAAATAATTGTTTTACAGTTCCATCAGTTGCTGCTCACTTTGCTCAAGATAAAAATTCATGGAAACCAACACGATCAGAATTCCTTGAAGATGTTCAAAAAAGTTGTGTCGAATATGGACATGGCGGATTATGGAATGCCCGATACGATCATCGTAAAGTTATATCGGTTGATATGGTAGCGTGTTATCCTGGAAGTTTTCTTGGATACGGAGACTGTTCTGAATATTTTGATCGATTCGGACATCCCACACACGAAATGACAAGAGTTCGATAAATGGACCATTACCTGATTTTGATTTAACTGGATTTGCTTGTGTAAAATCATTTAAGTTCCGTAGTAATCTTCATCCGATCGTTTGGTAGACATTTCTCAGAAAAATATTGGGTTCCAATAGTTTTATTACGATACATGCTCGATGCTGAAATCTTAGTGTCGTTGAGCGTAAGTGAAGCTATTATATCATATCATTCG
This sequence comes from Megalonaias nervosa, assembly GCA_016617855.1. Taxonomy (NCBI): domain Eukaryota; kingdom Metazoa; phylum Mollusca; class Bivalvia; order Unionida; family Unionidae; genus Megalonaias; species Megalonaias nervosa. The sequence continues at coordinate 53,756 of JAECUM010010497.1, forward strand.
CAGAAACAAGTTTGATTACCACAACAAAAGAAACATTCACCCCTGACAGAGTCAGGTGAAGATTGGGATAAAATTGATTATGAAAATAAAGTTGCAAAAGATCTCGGTAGGAAAATAATCGGTAAGTTTACTCAGGGAGGATCATATGATCATAAACGATATTATACAAGATTAATCATGGATGATGCTGAGTTAGATGTTATAATTACTGATACAACGAACAAAGGAATATTTATAAGCAGAAAAAATGCTTATTTGTCAGACGGAACCAAACTAGATACAATCGTGAGTTATATCGATGGTGAGTCACCACAATTTACTCATTTAAGATCTTCTATGCTCGCTTACGTTTCTATAAATTTATTATCGATGATAAATAGATTTCCTTGTTACGCTGTCAGAGTTGCTACGAATTCCTTTTATATAAATAGCGCGTCCGTGGATTTGGTAAAACCGTTACTCGGTAGTGGCAAATGGGGATCATGGCGAATAAAACAAGAAAGTATACTTGATTATTCTGAATCAGCCGACTTTAATATCACGGAGACATATTACGGTAATGACAATCAAATACCAGTATCAACATCACTATCTGTATTTGATCCCGTGTCTAGATATAAAACCATTTATCTCAATGGATCTGGAGGTTCTGGTAAAACAACACGTGCGATTGAATTATTTCGGCAGAGTTCTTCAAACTCCGTTGATATGATTGAGTTGACACCTACACACAGACTAGCCAGAGAAATAAAACAACGAGGAGTAAAATCATGTACATACCATAGTTTCTTCAGATGGTGTGGAGATACGTGGACACCTGAGCGAATGGGTGAGAAATATATTCCAAAAATCATCATCTGGGATGAGATTTGTACAGTATCGTTAGAAACATTAAAAATATTTCTTGATTGGTTATTAACGAAAAATACTGCTGTGATTATGTGCGGCGATCATGGTCAACCACCACCTTTCGTTGGGCAGTCTCCACATGAGTGGTTAAAATCATTTGTGGATTATTATGAAGAAATAAATGATGACCATAGAGCTATTGATGAACCTCTGAAAGAATTTAAAAGATTAATCAGACTACAACCAGATAAAATACAATGTGAGATAATGCGTGAAATAATTCCAGAAACTCCTGTGAACGATTTTTGGAATTTATGGAGACCAAATGATTTAATAGTTGCGAGTAGAAAAATTGTTCGTGATGAATTGCATGAGAAATTATTTCTGTTACACAAGGAAAGAGTTTCAACGTTATCTGTACCATTATGTTATCGCCCAGCGGATACTCGACGACAGAATATTGAAGTTAAAATTCCAGGAACAAATGAAAAACAAAATCTTGTATTGAATGATATTGTTTTGGTTGATGTTGATGTTGTTGAGAGCGCGTTGAGTATGAATAACTCACCGTGGAAATTAGGATATGCTATAACAATTCATTCGTCACAAGGACTAACTATTACTGATACAAATATCTGGATTGTCGATGATACAATAGAATGGTCACATTTAGTTTATCTAGCAGTATCTCGAGTCAGGAGAATATCTCAACTGCACAGAGTTGTCATAGACTCCACAGAAAATAATAATCAAATTGTTAGTGACACCGAAGGTGTTATTGGCGTAATAAGAAAAAAATTATCCAGTTATAAGCAATGTGACCAAAACAATAATCGTGATTTTGATATCGACGTTGAATTTATTATGACGTTAAAACAACAACAGAATAATCGTTGTGCAATTTGCAACTGTCACATGTTGTGGAAGTATTCGAGTAATAATCCAAAACAATTTACCGTGGATAGAATTAATAGTGATCTTGGTCATACACGTGATAATGTCACATTGACATGTCTTGAATGTAATCGACGCAGGGGTGCTAGTTTACAAAAGTGAACGCGGTGGTAATTGTGTGTCCTCAGGAATTACTTGTAATTGTTCACGCACAAATCCACGTTGAGGAGCAGTTGAATCAAGTCTGTAGATGGCGGTTCTACCCGTGGATCTAACCACGCTAGAAATGTTATGTGTGGTCACACTCCAGATAGGATCAGTTGCTCTTTTTTTACCCCCTTCAAGTTCACCAGGTTCATATAAATATCTTACAGTCACATTACCTAACACTGGTTGTTTTGAAAAGTCACGTCGTTGTCCGTAACCATCGCTACGGGGTATATGTTTTTTTGTAATTGCATTAATAGGTTTCATAGAAGTTGCACGAGTAATTTCATTATTTAACGCAGCTATCACACTTGGTAATCTAGCAACCCATTCACGAGATCTTGTATCTGCCTGAATTATTTCCTTCGCATACTGGTATCCAAATAACCGCTCAGCGAGTGTTCGATTAAATCGTTCAACTATTGCCTGATCACGATGAATTGTAGTGTGTCCTCGTCTGATTTTTACATTATGTTGCTTCATCAACGACGATACTGCACCAAGAAATTCTTTGCCAGGATCAACTTGTAGCAACTGTGGTCATCGTAATGGTCCTCGTTGATAAATTCGTTCAAACGCAGATGCAACTTCAGTTGCTGTCTTTGTTGACAGTGGTTCTGCTTTTTTATATCTACTTGCAACGTCAACGACAGTTAACGCGTATTTGTATGTGCGTGATTTACGTCCACGTGTTTTAATAGTATCGTGCGGTAAAAACAAAATATCTGCTTGATGAACTTCACTGGGGACGCTGACATCAAAATACGCGTACTGAATTCTTTTAGGTGGACGTAGATAGATTTGCCATATTGCCTGTCGTGCTAACCACGCTGCAGCAACAGCACGTGAGACTTTTGCAGCTTCAGCAAGTTTACTAATCGCTGCTTTGCCCTTCCAATATCCTCTTGGGGAATAATAAATGGACTCCATTATAATAACCATATAATTAATTACCCAGCCCCTAAAATTATTTTACCTTTCATACCAGCTTTTACCAGAAAAGCAGCTAATTTTTCTCGAAGTGATTTATCTTTTACACTATTTATGACATGAATTAATTTTATATCGGCGAGATGTCGTTGTTGTAAATCTTTATCTCGATAAGCAATATCGTGAACGGAACATGCTTGATCGATTCCATTTACGGGATATTCACCAGACCGAGGTTGATCTTGATTGTCAAGACGAATATCTAAACGAGTTCCTGGCCCACAATAATTATAACCCGGTAAGTGTTTTTCCCGGGATATTTCGCCCATGGCATTCCTGGTAATTTTCCCAACGAAGCGGTGAAATCACCTCCTGTCTTTATACTTGAAATAAATTTATATTTTTTTGTGCCACACTTTTCACACTTACCTGTCAGTGCACGCTTTTTATTTTTTGTTATTTTATTGTTGTTAATCCAGTGGTGGACGTGGCTGCCCTGCATCGAACACAATATAAATTCATATTATTTATTATATGGATATAATTGACGTTTCGGCGACACGAAAACAAGAACCAGTAAAGCATCACCCAGTATTACCGAATTCTATCAGAATGATAATAATAGGTCCATCTGGAAGTGGGAAGACGCAATTATTGTTTACTTTGATAATGAGATGGCTCAAGTGGAATAAATTGTATTTAGTAGCACCATCTGTAGATGATCAGCGATGCTATGAAGTACTTAAAGATTTTAATGAAAATGCAAAATCGTTAAATGAAGACAGTGACTTTATTGACTTTATAACTGATATTGATGAAGCGCCATCTGTAGCTGATCTTGATGAAAGTATTAATAATTTAGTAGTATACGATGATGTTATGCTGGACATACAATCAAATCCAGCTAGGATATTTTCTGGAGGTAGACATAAAAATACAGACGTGATTTATGTTACACAGCGTTATACACAAATTCCAAAAGTGATCAGAGATAACTGTAATATTTTAGTTGTGTTTAACGGAGTTGATAATCATACGCTGCAAAATATTTATTATACTTGGTTTTCAGGGGACATGGATATGATTACGTACAAACACTTTTTTTCAAAAGCACAAGCTACTCCGTTTGGTTTTATAACAACAAATTTACATGATCCGAGGTCGAGATATCGTAACGGACTTGATACAATATTTGGATAAAAACCACAGCAGCAGAGAGGGTGCGACCAACAAAAGTGACCAACACGTAAACGAATACACGTAGCGATGAAATACAAAATCGTCATCGCAGTAACATAGCAAGCTAACCCAACAGGGTTTCCTACGAGACAAAGTTAGAGGTGCTGGTTAACGTTATTGACGTTGAGATTTCATTTTCGTACGAAGCTTTATTTTTCATAAATAAGGTCTCGGGCAAATTGGTCTGTTCACCCTCTCTGCTACTTGTGTAAACATGTTCCTATATGAGAACGCATTATGTTGCCTTAGTATATTATGATGCTAATTAAGAACAGATTTGGTACAATTGTAGGGAGGTTTCATGACGTATAAATACTGATATATATCCTATATTATTTGCTTCGATTGCATAACAAAACAATGTAATTTATGTTTTGTATTTGTGCTATAATAAAACTGACATATTTCCATTGGTCAACTGACCTTCTGACATGCTGTTTGGTGTATGGGTACTAACTAGTACATTAGAACTGAGAGATCACAGGATATAACAAACATCTTTGAAAATTTTCAAGGAAGTCACTAATTAATTATAACTATAAATGTTTTAACATAAAGAAGGCGAATATAACCCGTCATTTTGGTTCATAATGAACGAAAATATGAAGAGAGTCCGATGTTTATAATCATTTTGATTAAAAGCGGTATCTGATTAAATTCTGACCACATCAGTCATTTGATTGACAATTAAGTTGGAACATCAGTCATTTGATTGACAATTAAGTTGTAACATCAGTCATTTGATTGACAATTAAGTTGTAACATCAGTCATTTGATTGACAATTTAGTTGTCACAGGAAGTTTGATAAGGGCTCGGGAAATTTGAGAATAGGAATAGCAGGATAATGTTTTATGTAACCTATTTGGAATTTCATTAAAGAGGCTTAACCTAATCCGATAAAAATTAGATATACCGTCTGATTAAAACTTATGCGGGCAAAATTAATTGGACGTTAGAAACACCTAACAACAAAATTTAAAGGCTCTTTAACAAATGTGTGATGAAAACTTGTTTATATTTAGTAACCTAGTTACCCTTATTGGCAATAAAGGGTAGTACGGAATGTTTGAAAAAAAAAAGACCGGGGAAATGTGGGAGTCGACGTGTAAGCATACTATTTGAATTCCATTAAATAAGTTTAATTGAGATAATGAAAGTGAATACCGTAAACTGAATCATAAATCTGCTACTTTCAAAATCTTTTTCCTTGGGCTTATGGACGCCATAATTTTGAAATAACATTAGAAGAGAAATAGTTTTGTTTATGATAGTTTCTCTCCTATCCTTATATGTATGATATTTGTGGACATAAACATCAGGTTTGTTGATATCACTATGATCGCTTGTACACAAACGTCTTTTGATTCAGCTTAAAACCAGTCATGCAAACCCCAAGGTGCTTTATCATGTATAAACTATCCTTATTCACGCGTGTCTTTCAAATGGATTGTATGTTACTCTCCTGTGTGAACGTTCCCCCCGATGATTTCACGTAAACGTAAACAACACAAAATCCTTGGAATGAGCCCATTTTGCCTTTCCATAAGTATGCAGATATTCCCATTTGCTTTGACAAAATAAGTTTTTTGTTAGATATATATCCCATTACCATACTACCTGTGGTGTCTCAATAATGTTAAGAAATAATGACATGAATCCATCAACTAAATATCTGTGGTTGATGACATGGAGTTAATACTACATCGACGGGACGGAGCTGAAGAATGACTTTAATCTTCTAAGCCTGATTCAGGAGCATATTTGCTATATAAAGAAAACAGAACTTTCATCTGCATTAATAACAGATATGTTTCATCTTGTGCCACAAAACTGATGTGTTTATATCCACTCGTTACAATACCATGTTTATCGTTTGGTTTGGAGCTTTACAACACAGCAGCATACGTAGGTTATTTAGTGCCGAGATGTTTGGTGTAAGTGCCTTGTCCAAGGATACACCACGGTAGCTGACTCAGGCTGGTATGATGGTAGTCTTCGAACCCACACTCTTTCGTTCACGAGTCCGGCACTCAATCCAAAATGCCACCATATTCAATCCCTTCAATACAGATCATATGGCGAATAACAGTCCTTTCAAGTGCACTGGATCCAGCAAGGGATCGCGTATGTGAGGGATTGATTAAGATAAATGCAATAAACTGACAACGAACAGTGCAAAGCTAGTATCTAACTAGCCTGATCGCTTTCGACTCTTAATAAGTCTTTTTCAAAGGCATATACAAACATATAAAACAGATAAACTGTAGTGGTTGCAAAACTTTACATGGCTGTTTCTACTGGAATTAAACCTTTAAATGTATTATGTTTCAACTAGTTGAAAAAGACTCATTAAGAGTCGAAAGCGCTCAGGCTAGTTAGATACTAATTTTGCACTGTTCGTTCTCAGTTTATTGCATATATATATATATATATATATATATATATATATATATATATATATATATATATATATATATATATATATATATACCACATACATTAAAAAATAACATGCATTTAAATGTTGGTATAAAGCAATTTGATATACCAATACTATTGGTATATCAAATTGTGATCCGCCCATGGCGCAATAATACGCATATAAACATTCTCGCGAGCGTCTGCAGTTGATTCTAGATCAATGATCAATTTTCACACATTAGTCAATAGTGACGTATGAAAAACAATGATGAAAAGTATTAATAATCCCCGTTTTCTAAATTAATTTAATATGGTACACATTTTCATCACAATCCTTTCTGCTTTCTGTTCTCCCCTCCCCTCTCAAGCATAACGGACAAACTGCGCAAAAATGTGGAATGAGAGAGAAAAGGAATTTGGGTTGGATTAAAACCTTGAAATACAAATTACACCAAGTAACCTACAAGAATATGGTTCGTCTTAACGATACGTGTGCAGTTTCCTTGGGATTTATCAACAGTGTTTATCAATGATACAATGTTGCAAACCAGCAAATTCCTCGGTTACGTGGTACACATAATGTGATATATTTAATGTAATTTTTTTTATTATTATTATTTTTTCTTAAACATACCATAATGTTCTAAAAAATCGATTATTATTATTATTTTAATATGAAAATGTCCAAAGCTCTCTCTCTCTCTCTCTCTCTCTCTCTCTCTCTCTCTCTCTCTTGACCATGGTAGCAGGATACGGGCTAAAATCTATGAAATGGCGAACGTAGAGGATTTTCCAACAATATCTCTGGACTTATGAATGATGGTAAAAGTTAAGTCAAACCGACCAAAGCATGAGAGACAGACAGACAGACAGAGACAAGAGTTTTAAAGTCAAACCGACGAGAGAGAGAGAGAGAGAGAGAGAGAGAGTTTGTGGGTCGGTTGTACTGTTGCTAAAGCAGAATAATGACTTAGATCAACTGTAAATATATTAAAATATTTTAATTACCTCTTGTTGGTTCATCAGTTGGCTTAGTTTCTATTCCACATTAATCTCCATGCGCCGGTATTTGAATGGTGTAGCTATCAAAGTGTTGCTACTGCTCTACTTTTATCATTACAACCGTCTTTCATGTTTAAATCATAAGTGTGTATTATATTGATTTAATCAATGTGGAGAAAAATAGAAACCAAGAAAAGAAAACAATCAACTTATCAATATGCAGAGGTGATTATAAATAGCCACTACGGCAGAGAACTACATTTTGTAGCGGACACACTAGGGGATGTGAGGAATTCATTCACTAGGTCAATACACGGCTGCCTGTAGTAAATCTGAACTCCGTTCAAAGGTCAAATATATGTATTTGTATGTGATATAAATAAAATATATATGTACAGTATGTACGCTGTATCAATGATATACCACTCGTTGTATAAATTTTTCATTAAAAGGAAACTCAGCAAGCTTCGTTTCCTTTTAATGAAAAATTTATACATCTCGTGGTATATCATTGATACAGCGTACATACTATACATATATTCTATATATATATATATATATATATATATATATATATATATATATATATATATATATATATATATATATATATGGGGGGGATGGTATGTACGGTATACAGAATATGTATATTATTTACGCATTATCACTTAAGCACCACGAAATGTATATACGTTTCGTTAAAACGAAACTAGGCTTGCAGAGTTTCCTATTAATGAAAAATTTATACTTGTGGTACATCTAACAAAAGAAAGTAAAGTAAACAATTATTAAATAGATAACAGTATATGTGTACCTCCAAACCAAGAAATTTACAATAGAATCTTGACAAAATATTGCAACTTTGTATCGTTGGTATTGTGAACAATGTAGACAAATACCATGTAAAGCCTGCACATACCACAGCGAGAACCCATCTTCGCTAGCCAAGGTTTCGATATGATAACGCTGTCTACAATTTGGCGGGGGTCTCGAGTGGCTGAGTGGTCTAAAGCGCTCACCGTTACGGATCACTGCCATCTCACCTCTGTCTGCGTGAGTTCGAGTCTCAGGCTCGGTTAACGTGGGTAAATAAGAAAGCCTGCTAGTAGCTTCTCGTGGGTCGGTGGTTCTTCCCGGGGTTTTCAAGGGTTCTTCCTCCAATTATACTGGCCGCCATGTATAGCCTATCTTGTGCTGAAAAATGGCGTTAAACCCTACAACAACAACTACAACAACAACAACAATTTACGGATCAAACAGTTAATCTATTGATTTGTCCTAGCGACATCTATTGGTTTTCATGTGTTGCCCACCCCCTTAGTATGTAATGTCAACTAACCAATAGCGTATAACAGCTGTGCTTTGTACATCTGCCAGACATGGTGGAGGCAATTTACTTCAAAAAGATACTTTTTAAGTTTTGCATCGAAAGTATGACTACGTACCAGACGGAAGCCATTATAGGCGTATTTGGGTGAAATGTACTTGTACAAACACGGACCGGCAGTGGAAAATTGATCATTTATCAATCCATTCAAGTTGTGTGCTCCCCTTGTCTCGATCATGTAGGAACAATGCTTAAATTTGAACAACTTAATTTTGATTGGATGCTGTGGCTTGCCGCCGCATCCAATGAAATTCACAGACCCGAAGAACAGGAATATATGCTCGATACGCTAAGGTGTAGATGGAGTTATCGCATCGAAACCTTGGCTATCGAAGATGAGAGCACCCAAGTTATTGTAGGTTATTTGGCGTAATTTGTGTTAAGGGTTTCCTGAAGCCCAAATTATTTTCCTCTCTCACTTCACAGATTTCCTCGCATTTTGCTTCTTATGCATGGGGGAGGGGGAAGAATAAAAAAAAAGAAATCATTTCCACGAAAATATATGTATCCTGTTTAATTCATTAATAAATGGGGATTATTAATATTGTTCTCTTACGTCCAATACGATTAATCAGTAGAAATTCATCTTTGATCAACATAATTGATACAATGTTGATATATGCGTATTAGTGCGTTAAGGGCGAACGATAATTTGATATACCAACAGTATTGGTATATTATATATATATATATATATATATATATATATATATATATATATATATATATATATATATATATATATATATATATGGAGAGATAGCTAGAGAAATGGCAGAATGTTAGTGATAATTCCGAAATATTTGAATTATTTATCGAGATAACATTCATATCTTCTTCTTCTTTTGGGGTTTTACGCCATTGTTTAGAGCAAAAGAGGTTTTACATAGCGCCCAGTATAACTGGTGGAGGAAGAACTTGGCAAAACAACAGCCAAGGAGAAGCTACTGGCATCTTTCTCACTTATTCACATTGGCCTAGCCCGTGACTCGAACCCACGCTGACAGCGGTGAGATGCAGTGATCGGTTGAGCAGGGTGCTTTAGACCACTCGGCCATCCCGGGCCCCTCAGATGCGTGTAAATTATTTGGATGCTGATCATACAATGAAAGGAAGAAAGGAATGATTTTTGTTATCTAAGTTTCCTCTAACGCTTATGCTGGTTACCGAATCGATGATATTGCCAATTATATGAAAATATCTTTGGAAAGTCACAACAGTTAAAATCTACCGTTTAATAATTTTACGCTCTGATATTTGTTGACCGTTATATCCTGTTTCTATTAGACCACAACGCAACAAATAATAATCAAAATATCACTGCAAGAAATGTTTTAAAGAAACTAAAATGCTCTTTATTCATTCACAAATTTGACAACGTACACAATCTAAAGCATTATATGTAAAATCGAAATTTGTAAAACATTGATATTGTAAACTTAGTGTACAATTTTGGAACTTCCTTATATCGATGTAGCCATGCAGCCTTTTATCGCATTGACACAGAACGGAGATAAATCAATGCAAATCAAAGTGTTTACTTTAGCATATATAATGAAAAGAAGATATATTGTTATTTAAAGATACAGCGAAAGTCATTGGCTTACTCGTGACAATACAATGTTTCCATTTCACTCATTATATATCTTTCTTATATCTACTACCCTCCCACCCACCCCAAAAAGAATAGAAATCCCTCCGTAAATAACCTCTATTTGTGCAAGAATAAAGTAATAGTTTCTCTTCATAGTTCTTTAATTATTCATGGGTATGAGTAAATGACCCTTATCCGGTCTTAACAGATTTCGCATAATATCTTTATGCAACAAAAAAAAAATGTACAGCCAAGGGTCTATGTCTTGCTTAAAACCGAGTTTAATAAGAACAAACCCATTAGAAAAGGAAAGTACAAACAATACAATGTATAGAAGAAGAGCAATCAAAAGTGCATTATCTATAGACATGATAGCTACAAGTGGTTGTTAGGAAAATAACAAATCTCATGTCAACTCTTAAATCCTTGCGACGGGACAATAAGACCAGCCACTACAACTAGGCATGTCCAGTGTTTTATAATATGAAGTGCATGTGTTTAAGTACAAAATGCAGAGTTATACATAATCGTGCTAAGTAAAATATTGTAAGTGCTATAAAAGTACAAAAATGCAGTTATTCATTTATTTATTCATTTCTTGTGCACAGGTAACATTAGATTGTCATGTGTAACATAAAGAATACTTTTAGGAGGTCCTTCCTAACTTGCAAAATAGTGCCCAAAACTTAAATAAACACATCACAGTCTTACAATAGAACGTTTGAAAGATGCTACGGATATTCATAAAACGAAGGGCTTTGTATCATATGACAGTAGCATAGCCCACAAAGAGAAATACACAAACAGTTTATTGAGTCTGGTAAATTCTTCTTATAGTCTGAATATATCTCCTGTTTGTTTGTACCCCTCTACCGAATTAAAAAACTAAAAGCACAAATGAGCTAAAAGACGCACAGAATTTAGTCAGTTCATTCATTGATTTATAATTTCAAACCTGATTATGACCAGGCAAGCCTTTCACGTAGATTTAACAAGCGGTGTAATTTCTATGTACATGTGTGCAAAGGAATATATCTCTAACGTCTCCACTATTTTACAGAATTAACTGGCAGTTACAAAATAGGATCAACAACGTCTCTCTATTGTCTGAGGAAAATAGATTTGCATATAGTGTCAGCAATATGGCGCCATGTTAGTATGGAAACTCCGTTAAGCCTGAAACGCGCAGAAGATGCCACTTTTAGAGCCACTTTGGTCACACTTAGGTTAGAAATTATAAATCGATGAACTAATTGGCTAAGTTCTGTGCACTGTTTTCACATTAAAGATTTTCGTTATTGAAATCGGTGGGGGGATACAAACAAACGGGGACTTGTGCAAAAACTATAGTATTTTCTATTTTCTTTCTGCATAATGCATAATTCCGTGATTGTACATTTACTTCATAACTAGCCATACTATGTTGCGTTTAAGGAGGAAGACTATGTCTTTCATTAAAACAATGCAGACAGGGTTTTATTATTTCCGAATGCATTGAGGTCGTTTGATAATGACATTAGCGTTTATTGGGTCCCCTTCGTGAAAATAAATTATAAAAAAACAATAATAAACTGTCCCTGTACGACATGTTTAACCAAAATGGTTTATATCAAATACAAAATATCGAAGTAATTTTTGCAGTTTAAATACCCCTGATTGTTATCTTAATATTTAAAAGCAAATAAACAAATCTAGGTGAAATCGTTCTTAAAATTTAAAGACATTTCTTTCTAAACTGATGTACAGCTTGTATGGTGTTCTAAACCGTCAGGTTTTGTAAGATTTTGCCAGATATTACATTTTTGGAAAATAGGTGTAGTTTTCAAAACATATCACAGTTAGTTCAAACTATTAAATGACAGCTGTTTGGTTTCGTTCAAATGACGGTAGTAGGGGATCTTAAAACAAAGAAGGAAGTTCGGAGAGTTAGTAACTTCCGAAACATATCATTTCCTGTTTTGTAGAAAATACATGAAATACTTGAAATGTAAGAATAGCCGACATTCAGCTTTTCTTAAATCAAGTGGTACTTGTTTTAAAATTTCCACAACCCAACCAAACCATAATGCAAGGATTGCTCTTGCAAAAACATATCCCCACAATTACAAAAGGGTAAAATGTTACGCCTGTTCCATTAAATGGCACAATCATCGTCTATGATAGGAGTCTTGATTTTTCCTGGAATTTTGATACATAGATAGATAGATATATAGACAGACAGACAGACAGATAGATAGATAGATAGATAGATAGATAGATAGATACACGCATGTGTGCATTAGCTCATTTTTGTTATCGTGATATCTATCTCAAAACAACTTTGGGCTGCAGAACATGGATTAAATGTACAACTTTAGGAAATCTGAGGATGGTACACTTGACATTTGACCTTTAGGTTTCTGATTAGCCTCTAGACGAAAGTAAAACTTGTCTGTGTTTGCCAGCACAAGCCTACACTGGATGCAAAAGTAAAATAGGATCTACCATGAAGAAATGTTACTAAACTCGGTAATATCTCTCTCTCTCTCTCTCTCTCTCTCTCTCTCTCTCTCTCTCTCTCTCTATATATATATATATATATATATATATATATATATATATATATATATATCTGAAATAAATCTACATAAAATACTTACTTCAATGTATGCGTATTTCTAAAAAACACTGTCTCCGTGCCTAGATATATAACTACAGTTTAACTTAAGTCTGATAGAGTAGGAGACGACCAAGGTAAAATAAATATAAAAACACAAACTATGAAGTCAAGCAGTTGCATTGTCTCATTTATGTAACGGGACTATTGTCTACCGTAATTTAACTAGTGTCTCTTAGTTTATCTTCGTCTGTTTTATTTATGTGGACGTTCAATGTATTTGCTTGCCCTCTTGCAACGGCGCTATTATGTCATTTGGCTGGCAATACATTTGTTCTAGAGTCAATATTAGCTCTTATGGATAGTCACACTTTCCGTTGCAATTAGTTGAATCTGGCTTAAAGACCAACTTTTCCGCACAAAGTATTTCCCAAGGTCTGTATGGAGAGCGTTTGTCGCATGCAATGAAGTATCTTCCACCCAATGGATGAGACATGTTACATCCTGGTGCAACATTTTTACAGATGCTGTCTGAATAGATAAATGATGCGAAAATAAGTTTATTTTGAATGCTTCTTTGAAATGCAGTTTCTAAATTAAGGTATAATGCTATGCTTTAAAAAGCCATGCTATTATAATAGTCGGTGTTTTTAAACAAATTCTTTTAAGATAATCACTTTAAAGAGAATGCATATATTATATAAGCATTTTGTTCTACATCTTCGTCGATACTTCGCAATGCTATCAAGGGAATACAAGCATAAATATGTGGCACTGAAATTAAGACTTAAGATGATTTTAGACTTATCTGATATAGTCATGTGTGAAACCATATAGCACTATCTGATAATATCATTCTTTACTCTGGCAAAGTAGTACTTACCAGGAATTACAAATATTCTCAGGTCACTTTGAAACGGGATATCTGTTCCATTATAATGTGTATAGTTGTATCCACAGTAGAGGGTAGTTTCGTTGAGATCACTTGAGATATTGAACTCAGTCCATGTCAGGGAGCACGCGTAGCTCTCGTTGATCTTCTCAGTACCCAAACTGATGTCCTTGCATTCAAAGGATGTGTTCCTGTTAGGTTGGGTAAGGTTTATCTCACGCTTCTTGCAACCGATGTTTGCTACTCTACAAGTCAAAGATAGATTGAACCCTTCTGCAAATCCTCCATATTCTCCATCTTCTTGTATAATAGCAGGTGGTTTCAGAAATGCTAACTCTGCAAATATATTTAATTATTTATGAATTTGAACGATTACTTTTACGTGCTTTCAAGATAGCAAAAATCTTATTATTTGTAACCCGCATGTGTGTTTATATATTTTGCCACCATGTCCTCCACCCCTACAACCAGCACAGGCAAATCTATTGTATTATTTCTGCGGCATATGCTCGTTAATAAAACTTTGAAGCAGATCTCATTTTCAGTCGCATCAAAGATTATCTTTGTTTTTTTTCAGATAATGTTAACTGTGACAAACTTGAACATACGGCATTAAACAAATTAAAAATGTCATTTGTCACATACAAGCCAAAATGTTTTTTTCTGCAATTATTTATTGTATATTATATCACAATTCTTCAAAATGTCTATAGCTAAAGTGTCCCATATTTGTAAAGATGTATAGTAAATAAGTAAGTACCGTCTATTGATATCGAGATATTTCGTATAGTTGTTCCACTGTTTCGGAACGCCGAGATTTCGTAGACTCCTTCGTCAGTACACTGTACTCTTGACCATTTAAACTGGACATTAACCAATCCAGAAAAAAAAATTGCTTCAATTGTCAAAGAGCCTCTGAAGTTTATTTCCTTGGATTCCCCTTCCAGTGACTGTATTGACTCTAACTTGGATGTTTCGGGACCTGCCTGTTTTATGGTGAGATTTGACAGATATTTCGTTTCACCAATGCAAAAGCTACAGTTTTTTCTGACCCGGTCAATTAGCTTCATCTCCCACATTGGCAGACACGTTTCTAGATATCCTGAGGAAAAGAAACATATTTGCTTTACAATATGATTTTTTAATTGGTAATACACACTCTTCACCTTAGTTGTTTTGTTTTATGCCTGCAAGCAAAATCAAGTTTTTCCGGACAAACTTTAGTGGTGACTGTTGTTACGTTCTCTGAGATTACGCAGTTGAAAAGGATTATTTATGATACATTTAACGTTGTAACGGCAGATACATTTTCAATGTTCTGTGTACACCATTACAGAAGAAATGGATGTTCCTGTGATCGATGGTGTTAATTATTGCAAAGTAAATGGATTCATTTATACCTCTTAAACGTTGGTATTCGTATATGGAATCGAATACAACACGAGAAAGTACGGAGACAGTCAACACGTTTAAAGTAATCACGAATAATCTACTCTTGTTTCTCGTCTGTTAAGTCCATATATCGTGTTATTTAAGTCAATATGATGCTGATTCTTATTAGTCAAAACAGCACGATGCATAAGTTTGTGTTGATGCCAGCTTATCATCCTATTTTGATAAAGTGTTAGTATGCACCTAATAAATTTATTTTTTATCCTGGTATTATATGCATGGAATCAGTGTCAACTTCTGTTACTATATTTAAAAGCAATCTACTTATTTCCACATGAATTCTCAAAGCATTGATTTTGTACTAAAACTATGCATCCGTAAGCTTATAACGTAAAAGAGTGTTTTTAGTAGTGAAACTCGAAAATCTCATAGTTTACTGATAATATTAAATTGAATTAATAATGCATTGACTTTCGACTTTTCTTTGTAACATACAAAAGAAACTCATTTTTCCATTTTGAATTGTTCGCAAAGTCATCGAAAAATAATTTGCAAGAAGAAACTCTTGACATGTCATTGACAATATGTGATACCGTGAGGTTATCTGTATATTGGTGTATTGTGTAAAAGCATATCTCAAAAGTACACATAAGAGGCCGTCTTAAACAAAAGAAACTTTGCAGCCGTTTATAATGTTGTTATATGAAACGATCACTTTCAGAAATGTCAAATTATATTCATAATTATTATAAATTTTATTTTACAACACTGCCACTCAATTATAATATGATATAACGCTGCTTTATGTAACATAATTGAGCATTGTGTTAATGGCTGGTTGTTCTGTATATGCGAATGTTATTCTAATGACTGATTACAATTATTATTGATTCAACTTTACATCGATTTACGTTCCAAATCATTTCTTCCACAACTGTTGTGCATTTTAATATGGCAATACCCACCATTTACAGTAATAGTTATAGTAACGTTCTGGTCTATGCTCTCCGGAAGAAGTGAGACTTTGTACATGCCACCGTCAGAGCAAAATACACGTCGGTTCACAAGTTTGAAGAGGATAACACCCAAAGCAAAATCCACCGCTGACACTATTCTCTCCTCCAATCCATTTGTGAAGGATAAGGGAGTTAAGATATTAGGATCATTCTGTTCTGGCACTGGTACATAGCTGCCGTTTCCTTCTCGAAACCATGTCACGTTCCAAGCGGCATTACCGACACACACAGAACAATTTATGAACTCAGTCGCATTCCATTTAAACGCAGCTGTTCGGGGACATGGTGTGATTGGTGCTAAACGTTGGAATAGCATAGAAGAATAAACTGTATTGTGTATTATTATTATTGTTATTATTATTATTATTATTAAACTATCATTTGGTTTGTTTTTATATCTTTAATGACATGTGTTAATCATTTCTATAAACACTGATTTCAACGCATTTTTTTTTCTGTATAGAATAATTATTTCGTTTAAATGGTATTCAGCCGCATAGATAAGTGGTAAAGTCATTCTAGTTAATGTTGTATTGGATTAGCACGGTCCCTAAATTCAAACATTCTAAGGTGACGAATAATTAATGGAAATAATGAGAGATGATAGCCAGGATTTGCTTCTCTCTCTCTCTGACGTCTAAAAGAAAGTATCCGCTTTTCTATCTTACAGTCATACATGAACTTTTCATTATGGTATAATAAGAATCCGACAGTCTAGTATTTTAAAGGTCGGTTGTTTCATCTACTTAATTACAATTATACAGTATCTAGTATCAACAAGGCTATGATTACCCGTTACTTCTAGTTTAAGATAAACAATAAGTACTCCAGAGATATTAATGGCGATATATCCATGGTCATGGCACTGTGTTTCCTGTATCTCTATTGTGATGACAAGCAAACCATCAGATCGTGTAAACATGGCGGATACACGACTTAATTGGATACTAACAGTGTTCGGCTTATCGGCATTGTCTACTTGCAAAAGTCTTTCGTCTTGATTCCTAACCCTTGTTCTGTGAAAGTCCACATAAATGGTGGAGTCGCTTGGAAGTATTGGAAGAACATGTCTGATCGTAACATTTTTGCCCATTGTTAAATTGTATTTCAAAGGAAAATTGAAAGCTGAAAAGAAAGGTAAATATATTACGAAACGGGTAATCGTCTGTCACTGTCACACACACACACACACACACACACACACACGCATACAGACACACACACGCACGTTTTAAATATATTTGGATAAAACCAAACGCAGGACAGACCGGCAGAACGCTGAACACAGTAGAAGAAAAGTGTATTCAGATGTGTTTGTATTTATGAAAGGACAGATAGATCGATTGATTGATAGCTTGACAGAGAGATATTTCAATTGATGCATAAATAGACAATTATATGAACGATCGTCAACCGACCTAGACACAAACAGCATGTATAGGGACACAAATATACTCGTAGTTGCTATCACACTACACCACTTTCATGACACCAGATTATTATGATTTCAGCATTTGCCTTCCGTTTCTAAATCGTCATGTGTGTGTGTGTGTGTGTGTGTGTGTGTGTGTGTGTGTGTGTGTGCGTGTATGTGTGTATCTTGTATCTCAATTGTCATTAGAACGATTTCTAACTAGACAAAATACAATATCTAACAAAAGATGCAGCCTAGTCTGGGAAATAGCTAATCTACTGCATTGCTCATTTCTGTTATTTAATCAGAAATATAATCTTATTTCCCACTCTGTGTACAATTAAGATGCGGTTTGTGTATTTTTCAAGGCATGTTATAAACAGAGAAAGTGTCAACAGACACTTTAACACTTTACATTGTCTTTAGTGAGAGAGTATGCTTAACTAAATAGGTTCTTGGCGAAAAGTTTTCTTTCTACTTCGAACTCACTCTTTACAACTGATACTCTAGTGTATTTTGTTGTTTGGAGGGGATTTTTTTTACTGTTTTTGCTTATTGTTTTTTGTTGTGATTTGTTTTGGGCGGGGGTACGTTTCTTTTTAAAATCCAGTCGTCTACTTTACAGTGTGATAAGATACAATTATTTAAAAAAAATTTCTAATAATCACGATGCCAGAAACAAAATAAAACTATTCGACAGTTAACACGAAGTTTCAGTTTAAAACAAAAGGTTATTTCATTGATTAATTGTATTACATTTTTAATGTCTTTACGCACAACGATGATAACGGTTTTGCGTTGTTAGAAATGTATACAAGATAAAAATAGGTAGGTGCTGTGGTAGCGAGAAAAATTAGCAAATATAATCATTTGATGTTGATTGATCATAAACAGTTGTACATATTTAATATTAAAGAAATATTTTGCTCAATTATTTCTGTAATTACTGCATAGTAATTCATAGGTTACTCACTACATGGGGGTACCGGCAATTCCGGGCAAACTGGAAACATAAAATAATAGCATTTATGATATCTGCGTGGCACAATAATATAAAACTAATAAATAACGCGTTCTCTGTTTAGTGTAGACTAAATTGGATTTGAATTGTTTGTGGTCTCTACACATCGCTATTCATTTGCAAATTTATGACACTTACATGACACTATTTTTACCTAACTTACGGAGGGACAAAATTAATGCAACCTTGACAAATATATATTCCAAAAAGTGTATTTTTCTTAAACTGAGCTTGGTTAGATTATATATTATATTTGTGGCAATGAAATTATGACATACAGATTTTACTTATCGCGGACAGATGACTAAAATGTTAATCTATTACACTATTGACATTCAATAACATACCTTTTCCTTTCAAAATGCAAAACCATGTCAATAGGAACAAGCAGAGCGCCGCTACAAGGAGACCAGCCAAGACGGTGATACATATTTTCATCATGAGATGGCTTCTTTTCAATTGCTTGTACTTTTCCTATTTAAATTTGAAATCATTTAAAACATATAATGCGATAAAATAGTCTGAGTTTCCTTTAAATGAAATCTTTATAGAACGAGTGGTATATCATTGATACAGCGTACATACTGTACATATATTTTATTTATATCATATACAAATACATATATTTGCCCTTTGAACGGAGTTCAGATTTACAACCGAGTGAATGAACTCCTCACATCCCCGAGTGTGTCCGCTACAAAATGTAGTTCTATGCCTTATGTGGCTATTCACAATTACCTTACATATTGATAAGTTGATTGTTTTCTTTTTAGTTTCTATTTTTCTTCACATTGATTAAATGAATATAATACATACTTATGATATAAACATGAAAGTTGGTTTAAATGATAAAAGTAGAGCACTACAAAAACACATAGTTAGCTACGCCATTCACATGAACGCTGTCATTCACGTACCGGCGCTTGGAAATTAATGTGGATTATAAACTAAGCGAAATGACGAACCAAAAAGAGGTAATTAAAATATTTTAATATATTTACAGTTGATCAAAGTCATTATTCTGCTCTAGTACCACCAACAATTTAACTCTCTCTCTCCCTCTCTCTCTCTCTCTTTCACTGGTCGGTTTGACTTTAAAACTCTCTCTCTCTCTCTCTCTCTCTCTCTCTCTCTCTCTCTCTCTCTCTCTCACTCTCTCTCTCTCTCTCTCTCTCTCTCTCTCTCTCTCTCACACACACACACACACACACACACACACACACACACACACATCCTTTGGTCGGTTTGACTTAACTTTTACCATTATTCATAAGTCCAGAGATATCATGGGATGACACAAATTAAAATCCTCTACGTTCGTCATTTCATAGATATTAGTCAGTATCTTGCTACGATGGTCCAGAGAGAGAGAGAGAGAGAGAGAGAGGGGGGGGGCCTTTGGACATTTTCATATTTAACTAATAATAATCGATGTTTAGAAAATTATAGTATGTTTAAGAAACAACGACAAAACATAATATTAAATACATCACAGTATATGTACCACGTACCGAGGAATTTATAATGGCGACCTGGTTTGCAACTTTGTGTCATTAATAAACACTGTAGATAAATCGCAAGGAAAGTGCACACGTATCGTTACAACGAACCATATTCTTGTAGGTTACTTGGTGTAATTTCTATTTCAAGGTTTCCATCCAGCCCAAATTCATTTTCTCTCTCTCTCCATATTTCTGCATAGTTTGTCCGTTATGCATGACAGTGGAGGGGGAACAAAAATCAGAAAGGATTGTGATGAAAATGTGTACCATATTAAATTCACTAATGATTAATATGTGGAAATTCATCATTGATCTAGAATCAGCTGCAGGCGGTCGCTAAATATGTTTATATATCCGTATTATTGCACCATGGGCGGATTAAAATTTGATATACCAATAGTATTCGTATATCAAATTGCTTTATACCAACATTTTAAATGCCATGTTATTTTTAATGTATGTGGCATATATATATAGAATATATGTATAATATGTACGCTGTATCAATGACATACCACGAGATGCATAAATGTTTCATTAAAAGGAAACGAAGCTTGCTGAGTTTCCTTTTAATAAAAAATTTATACAACGAGTGGTATATCATTGATACAGAGTACATACTGTACATATATTTTATTTATATCACATACAAATATATATATATTTGCCCTTTGAACGGGGTTCAGATTTACTACAGGCAGTTGTGTATTGACCTAGTGAATGAACTCCTCACATCCCCGTGTGTGTGCGCTACAAAATATAGTTCTATGCCTTTTGTGGCTATTTACAATAACCTTTGCACATTGATAATTTGATTGTTTTCCTTTTTTGGTTTCTATTTTTCTTCATATTGATTAAATCAATATAATACACACTTATGATTTAAACATGAAAAATGGTTTTAATAATAAAAGTAGAGCACTATCAACATTTGGTTAGCTACGCCATTCTCACGAACGCAATGCCATTCACCTTCAGGCTCATGGATATTAATGCCGAATAGAAACTAAGCGAAATGACTAACCAAAAAGAGGTAATTAAAATATTTTAATATATTTACAGTTGATCAAAGTCATTATTCTGCTTTAGCAACAGTACAACCGACCATAATCTCTCTCTCTCTCTCTTTCTCTCTCACTCTCGTCGGTTTGACTTTAAAACTCTATCTCTCTGTCTCTGTCTCTCTGTCTCTCTCTCTCTGGTCGGTTTGACTTTAACACTCTCTCTCTCTCTCTCTCTCTCTCTCTCTCTCTCTCTCTCTCTCTCTCTCTCTCATCCTTTGGTCGTTTGATTTAACTTTTACCATCATTCATAAGTAAAGAGATATCGTGGGATGACACAAACGAGCATCCTCTACGTTCTTCATTTCATAGATTTTAGCCCGTATCTTGCTACGATGGTCCAGAGAGAGAGAGAGAGAGAGAGAGAGAGAGAGAGAGAGAGGTCTTTGGACATTTTCATATTTAATTAATAATAATCGATTTTTAGAACATTATAGTATGTTTAAGAAACAACAACAAAACATAACATTAAACACGTCACAGTATGTGCACCACGTAACCTAGGAATTTACTGTATAATGGCGACCTGGTTTGCAACATTGTGTCATTGATAAACACCGTAGATAAATCCCTAGGAAAGTGCACACGTATCGTTACGACGAACCATATTATTGAAGGTTACTTGGTGTAATTTCTATTTCAAGGTTTTAATCCAGCCCAAATTCCTTTTCTCTCTCTCTCTCTCCACATTTCTGCGCAGTTTGTCCGTTATGCATGAGAGAGGAGGGGAGAACAGAAAGCAGAAAGGATTGTGATGAAAATGTGTACCATATTAAATTCATTTAGAAAACGGGGATTATTAATACTTTTCATCGTTATTTTCATACGTCACTAATGACTAATGTGTGGAAATTGATCATTGATCTAGAATCAACTGCAGACGCTTCGAGAATGTTTATATATGCGTATTATTGCGCCATGAGCGGATCACAATTTGATATAACAATAGTATTGGTATATCAAATTGCTTTATACTGTAACGGGGGCGATTCTTTGCAAAACCTAGATAGGCTTTCTCCGCATGATGGAAAAAAGGGGGGGGGGCCTGATGCACACCAGCGAAGTTGGTGTGATGAACAGACGGAGTGAAACCTTCAAATAGTCCCCACGTATTTCATTAATTCTAACCCAGGTTCGTTTCTAACAAATGGGTATTCGGTGATATAAGTTAATTATTGGGGAGAGAGAAAGTAAGACAGAAAGTTCTAAAAGTAGAACGACAGAGAGAAGAAAAAGAAAGATAACTTATTTCATTAAAGTAAAATTATTACTTACAGAAATCAAGAGGCAAAGATGAAATTCCAATGAAAATAATAAGGTTTATTGAAAGTAAATGATTAAATAAGCACTGCAGTTATAAATGGAGAATATGTCTTAGGTGGATGGAAACTAAACTTAAGAAGGAAATTAGGACAGTATAAAAATAATCGGATAAAAGATGTAATTAACGAGACCAAGCTAAATTTCTTACCATCTTCAACGCCAAGACAAACCAGACGATTATATCGTCTCGACTGTATTGACTTCACAACCGCAAACAGCGATTCCGCCCAACCCAACGCTTGACCGGTCGAAAAGCATATATATAATAAAATGTGTACATGCGCCATAACCGGACTGTCCGACATGCGCAGAGAGTGGACGCGTGGCTTGACCGATAAAATGGTCCGACATGAACAGAGCTTAATTAAACACTTCATGTAGAAAAGAAGTGGGGGGGTAACTTTGAATTTCAGTGTAAACAAGTCCGAAATTAGCCACATCGTATATTTAAAACTACTTCAAGTAAAATAAACATTCAATTTCCATCCACCATCACATTCCCCCAACCACTTAAACCCAATGTGCTCCGCACATTGAGTCTAAGAGAGTAATTTTACCATTTCAAGACATTAATTGTTATTTTATTCACATTAAATTAACATACATTGATAACATTCTGATTTACATTATTAAAAAAAAGGATGGACATAGATCACATGCAAATTATCCTTATACATTTTTACCATATACACTATCACACTAATTGAGAGAATGAGGTTCACATAAATTTACTACAAAGACTTTGTCAAAACAGTTTTGACTTCAGCTCACTTTAAATTATTACATCATGACTAATTTCAATACAGGACTATTAAAAAAACTTCGAAAATAACAGCACGATCTTCAACAATAGTGAATAACTTCAGGTTGGTTTGAGAAGTTAAAGTAATTAATATCTGTGTAAAACTTTGTAGTCATATAAAAAAAAAAATAATATCAATAAACTTTTAAAAATCATCTGTAGGAAAAATCTTGACAATATTCTCATTTAAGTTTTGGTCTTGAGGTCGCTGGTTCATTCCTCCTGGACAGCCGTATAGGGTTCCGCAGGATACCGTGGTGGTTGACCTGTAAATGGTAGTGCCCCTGTTTTCAATCGCTTGATGGCTCGGAGGGTTCCATCTGGTCTTTCTTCAAACTCGACAACTTCATCTCTGGGGACATAGACATTTAACCGGGAATAGTCATGGGAGTCTTTTTGGGATAGTGCAGCTCGCAGGCGTCTGTTGTCCTGTTCTAGCAACCTTCGGGCGTCTCTTTCCTTTGCGACTCTGTTCTCTCCCTCTATGTTGGCTAAACGCGTTATGGCCGTTGCAAAGCATCCGTTAACTTCTCTTGACCTTTCTTAATCCAGTCGATATATTTCTGAAGCTCGTCTTTAGTTGATGGTACTGGAGGGAGAACAAGGGATCTGCTACAGGGTCCTTCGGCAGTAACGATACACCTCTCTGGAGCAGATATTGTCTGGTTGCTAGACACGGCAATGTTTCCTCTAACGGATGATGATGGAGGGACAGGAACATCGGATATAGAAGAAAGAGTTGAAGATAAACAGGAAGTTGCACTTCCTTCAGAAGAAGGGTAAGGAATGGGATCAGACAAGAGTGTTTTAGAGTAGGTGCTGTTACAGGAAGCAGGTCCTCCTCTAGAGAGTGAGGATAGAGGCACAGTAATGCTAGTAGAAGAGATAGTCGAAGATGAACTGGAAGCAATGCCTCCACTAGGGATGTCTTTCACTCTCGGTGGAAGAACAAATCCTGGGTCAACGTAACGCTTATTGGCCCGCGTCTCTGCCTTTGCTTTTGCGACCAATTTTTCAGTCATATCCTGATCCAAATTGTGTAGCCGTCGCAGATGCCGACGCAGGTCGCTGGGTCTCCTGAAGGTTTGTGGGCAGATTGGACATAATATGTATGTAAACATTGGGCGATGTATTTCTTCCCAGTGGCGTAAGTATTCACGGACATCCCGGTACATGCAGTGATGACATCCTTCAATGGGACAAGAAATGCCATCCTTTGTTACTGGGATACGAAACCCTCTTTCGCCTTCTTGAATGCCTTCTTGAGCCAGGAAGTCCATCATTTCTTCCTCATCTACATGTTAGTCAATCTGGTCAGTATATCAAGAGAAACAATTACAACTGCAAAATCTCTTGCAGACATCTTAAGAATACTTTTAGTACAGTCAAAATATTTGACTTCTTGAGGAATAACTTTCATGAAGAAGCTATCATATCTAAAAAAAAATTAATGACTGTTATCTACTTGGTAAATTACCTTTAACTATACAATCATTTCAATTCAGAGAGAATATATGTGTAAAACTTTATTTAATTTTAAAAAAAATCTTTATACAGCAACAACAATTGTTATGAACATATATATTCCACACAATTCGTATTAATTAATAAACAATTGCCAGTTTCCAACATGCATATTCAACTGACTATGCATTAGTCAATACAATCAAAGAAAGTATTCTGAGATATATTCAGGGGGAATATCTCGCTGGGGGCTTTATACTTCTCCCTGTTCTGGAGAACTTTACTGGAGGAGTTTCCACTTCCAACGGTGCATTTTCCCGACTAGAATTCATACCAAGGTAACTATCATGGATGTCAGATTCTGCAGACACATAAGGCTCCTCTGTGCTATCAGAGTCAGTGTCTTCGATATTATCGCTAGAGTCTTTGTGAGCTTTCAAAGGTAGATTCCAACAATCGGGGATCTTATCACTTTGATATGGTTTTAAATGATCTATATGCACGATGATCGGAGTAGATTCAGGGGTTCTTTGTATTTTATAGGCTACATCTGAAATCTGCTGTAAGATTCTATACGGACCAACACATCCTAGTCCTAATTTTTCTTTGCTTTTAGGTGGATACCACCTCCAAGCCCATTTTCCAACTTCAAAATGACCTAATTCTGTTTTTCTGTCATAGTAAAACTTTTGTCTAGAAAAACTACTATTTAGATTTTCATAAGCGAAATCATACGCCTGTCTGGGGGTGTTTTTAACCCATTGAATATATTCAACAGGACACATGTCCTCCTCCCGTTGTGGAGATAAACCAACCATAATATCTATTGGAAGGGCTATTTCTCGCCCGAACATCAAGAGATTAGGAGTGCAGCCGCTACTTACGTGAACTGACGTACGATACGCCATCATTACATAGGGTAAGTGGTCATCCCAATCTCGTTGGTGCTCATCAACGAACACTGAAAGCATTTGTTGCAAGGTTCTGTTGAACCTTTCTACCATTCCGTCTGATTGCGGTCGATACGGTGCCGTTCGAGTTTTGCATATTTCGAGTTTTTCACACAAGGAAGTAAATAAATTTGATTCAAATTCTCGTCCTTGGTCAGTGTGAATATATCGCGGACACCCAAAACGACAAATAAATTCAGTGACCAGTTTATCGGCGACCGTCTGCGCAGTATGATCAGGAATAGCGTATGCTTCTTTCCATTTCGTAAAATAGTCGCCAACTACCATGATGTACGCATTTCCTATGTTAGTTTCTGGTAGTGGACCAAGAATATCTAGAGCAATTCGTTCCAACGGATAACCAGTTCTCTGTTGCTGTAAAGGAGCTCGCTTGCGACATGGTCCGGATTTGGCACCTGCACAGAGATCACACATCTGGCACCATCTTGCCACCTCATCCGCTTGACCAGGCCAATAAAACCTCTGCAGAATTGAATTCAGAGTCTTCGTTCTACCAAGGTGTCCCCCAGTCCTACACTCATGTAGGTTCTTTAAAATGTGACACCTTATCTTAGGAGGGGCCACCAGCAGCAACACTGACTGCTTACCATGAGTGGTCTCCCAACGCTTATATAACAGGCCGTCTTGGACCTCCAAACTAGTCCACTGTCTCAGCAGGGACTTCACTTCCTGTCTCTCCCCAACTAATTGAGAGGGAAGGGGTTTCTCAGCACCTTCTTCCTTTAATTTCAACACTAACCCTATACAAGGGCCATTCTGTTGAAACTCTCTTAGTTGTTTCACACTCCAAGTGCCTAACCAATTCGACTCGCTTTCGGCATTACCGCTAGAGCCATACACCCCACGTGCGGTATTTTGCTCCTTCTCTACAGCAGTCTCTTCGGACTGTCGAGAAACTGTTCCGACAACAGTCTTGTTTACAGTCATTTTCTTTGCACCAACACGCACGCAATCCTGACAATCGCCGCGCTTACATTTACGCGGGATCCTGCTTAGTCCATCTGCGTTTCCGTGCAAAGAACCTTTACGGTGTTGTATTTCCAAGTCATACGCATCTAATATTGATAACCATCGCGCGACCATGCCGTCTGGTTCTTTGAAATTTTTAAGCCATTTCAGCGAACTATGGTCTGTCCTGACAATGAATTTTCTTCCCCACAAATAGTGTTTGAATTCCTTGACAAATGTAACTACAGCTAATAATTCCCTATAGGTAGTGCAATAGTGCCTCTGTTGTTTATTCAGAGTCTTACTAGCGTAAGCAATAACTCTCTCGTTATCATCTTGGAGCTGCGACAAAACCGCTCCAATACCAAACGAACTTGCATCTGTGTCTAAAATAAATGTTCCATCCCTGATGGGATATGTCAGAATAGGTGCTGTTGTCAAAAGTGTTTTCAGCTTTTCAAAAGCCTCATGATGGGTTTGTGACCAAGTAAAAGGTTTGTTTTTCTGAGTCAACTGAGATAAAGGGTATGCGATTGAGGAGAAGTTTTTAATAAACCTCCTATAATAGGAAGCTGTACCAAGGAAGCTTCTTACTTCCGTCACATTGTTCGGTGTTGGCCAATTCTTAACACTCTCTACCTTCTTTGGATCGCATCTTATACCATCTTCGGACACAACGTGTCCTAGATAGGAGACGTGCTTTTGAAACAAACTGCATTTTGATGGTTTAAACTTTAAGTTGGCCTCACGGAAGCGCTCGAAGACTAATTTCAAATTTTCCAGAGCCGACTCAAAAGTACTACCAATCACGATAATGTCATCTAGATAAGCTAAACACTGCTCGAAAGTCATTCCGTTTAGCACGACTTGGACCAAACGCATAAAAGAAGCGGGCGAGTTAGATAGACCAAACGGCAACACCTTAAACTGAAATAGTCCTTTGTGACTAGCAAAGGCTGTTTTCTCTCTATCGTTTTCATCTAACGCTACCTGCCAGTATCCACTAGCAAGATCTAATGTGGAAAACCACTTCGCTCCAGACAGTGCGTCTAGGGAATCGTCCATTCTAGGAAGCGGATACGCGTCTTTACGAGTTACAGCGTTCAATTTCCTATAGTCTACGCAAAATCTAGGAGTTCCATCTTTCTTAGTTACCAAAACGATAGGCGCAGCCCGGGGGCTATCACTTGCTTCTATTACATCTTCAGCAAGCATTCGGTCAACCTCTTTTTCCACAACTTCTTTCTGAGATAATGGTAACCTACGAGGAGGCAATTTTATAGGTTTACTGTCACCAGTGTCTATTACATGTTTTACTTTATCTGTCCTCCCTAACATACCATCAGGTCCTACAAAAACATCGGCGTACTCGGCTATGAGTTTCTGCAACGAACTCCTTTGTTCGACCGAAACCTTTTCAGATACTCCGTCTACCAAAGGTTTAAGATGATTTGGTACTGGTTTATCTGAATTGCCAGGTGTCTCGAGTTTTGAAACAATCCCAGAGCAAACGCTCTGCACAGGATGTATTTGAGCTATCGGTACCCCTTTCTTCAGTGTGATCGGTTCAGAGGTAAAATTCACTACGGAAAAAACTACTTCCGAATTTTCGGGTTTTACTAAAGATTTCGGCAAAATCAAACCAGTTTCTTCTGAAAATTGTCTGAGAGGTTCAACGATGCCTTCTCCGGTTATTTCCCATTCTCCCTCTAGGTTTCCTTTAACAAACATATTTGATTTCGGAGGGATAGCAATAGAGTCCGTGACATGTATTCTTGCACAGGAAAAACTATTTTCCCTTTCCAATCTGATTTTCAGCTTCCTAATTTTCAGAATGCCCTTCTTCAAATTTAAGTTGGCATTATTTTTCTCTAGAAAATCCAAACCAATTATTCCAGGTAACCCGTCTAGATCAGCAACTATTGTGTTGCTTTCAAAATCTCTACCACCTATCTTAAATTTGAAGACTGCTTGCCATAAACGTTTAATAAACCTTCGTCTGCAGCGGTTAGTTGAGTGCATGCTGGTTTTAAATCAGGTTTTCCCGACACAAGTCTTTCAAAACCTTGTTTAGAAATAAGTGTTACAGCGGACCCAGTATCTACTAAGAATTTCACAGACGCTTGACACATTTCAACAGAAACAAACCAACAGGTTTTAGCAATAGCAGTTAATCTTAAAGTTGGCCTTTCAGAGTCTTTATTACTCTTCTTATTGTATTCATAACAGTGGGCCGAACTTTCTGCCTGAAGATCAGCCCTTTCTAGTTTAACTCTACACAATTTTTAGCCGATTGTTCCGGCTTCACCTGCTTATCTAACATACCATTGGATCTGTTCGGGTTCTTTTTCGTGGGGCAGTCCCTACTCATGTGATCCAATCCATGACAAGTATAACACTCTATCTGATTTGCTCTGGTAGTCTGGTAATTTGCTTGATAGGTAGTATTCCTATCCTTCTTTTGGATATTCCCAGTTACCATATTTATCTGTCTTGTAGTTTCAGACGACAGTTTCGCTACTGTGTCCACAGATTCTTGGAGAGCTTAACTGCTCTGGTAAGGTTATCAATATTTGAACGCGTGTCACTTTCTTTGCTTTCTTTTTTATTACCTGGCTCGGTATTGCTTTGGGGCAGGTCATGTTTAGACCTAAGAGCTCAGACGGGGATCTCTTTATTTACAGGTTTCTGTAAATTTGGCCAAATCCCTTCAAAGGCCTCATACTCAATGGCACTGGCCATTGCATCATCCAGAGTTTTAGGATGCCCAAATTGAAAATGTTTTCTAATTTTCTGACTCCCTAGCCCATATATATATATATATATATATATATATATATATATATATATATATATATATATATATATATATATATATATATATTGACCTATCAATATGTCTTCCCTAGCCGAAACAGGAATCGTCGGAAATGCGCGACAGGCTAGTCGCCTCAACGCATAACCATAGTCTGCAGCGGACTCCGATTTTTGTCTTCGTCTGTTTCTAAACTCGCAAGCAGTTTCCCTTTTTATTGGACTGAATCTTTGTTCTAAAGCAGCTTTAAGAAAGTCATAGTCCCCTTTTTTAGTTCGGTCTAAATCACCTAGCTACCGTTGTGCTATTCCTCTTAAACTCATTGCAAGTTGTTGAGCCCTTTCACTTTTATTCCAATTATTCCAATAAGCAACTTGCTCAAAATGAACAATATAATTCCACGTTTTAGCCATCGAATTTGTCAGGTTCTTTTTCTTTTCTAAATCCTTCGGTACCTTCCAAGCATTTATTTTGCCCGAATTCATTCGCTTTGTTTGAATCCTTGTGACTGAAGTCATCGCCAGAACGATCGTATGCAGCACAATTAGAAATGTGTATTACCGAGTTTACTCCACGCCCACTTGACCTTGAATTGGGTACACTGTTACACGCGACTCGGGATTCCTCAGCTTCTGACGTCACGTGATCGCTATCTACCGCCCAAGAACGAGTAGAAGTTGAACGCGCGGACTCATTTGTGCAACAACCATTTAAACAAGGGGAAATATTGCACAAAATATTGTCGTCCCAGGCAGCAGCTCGAGTTAAAGAGAGATTCCTTGCGTATGAATTGTTTCTGTCGGCACGAAGGAAATGGGACTCCCGTTTTTCTGTTTTTTGGGAAAGGAAGCGACGTTTCAATACTACACCAAGATCATGAAGTGTTACCGCATGGCGGATTGTGTACATTCTGCCTTTCAGCGAATTTGTCCACAAAATAACCGTGTTTATTTATATTGAGTGTGTCCTGATGATACAATTCATCACTTTTAATAGTGTCTTCATGTATGTATTTGTGTGCAACTGAATTTCGGATCGAAGATCCACTGGTTTGTGTGCCTACACATGCACCACGGTTGGTGTTTGCACAGGAGTCTGCAGTTTTATCAATAAAGCACGACGAAATTTCTGACAACATGAAATCACGTTAACGGTATTATAAATTAACTTATAATTATATATTTAATTTATAATACCGTTAAGGTGATTTCATGTTGTCAGAAATTTCGTCGTGCTTTATTGATAAAACTGCAGACTCCTGTGGTGTTTGTAAATGTTGCAACGGATTCAGGTGGATTACTGGCACGAATGCCCTTCTTATCCTCTGTCGGTGAGTACATTTCGTATTTCCTAATCTTTAATTCACTATCTGGAACGTGCAAAGGTATTTCATCATGACGATTTGCTGCCTTGCGCTGTGGGGGGGGGATTCGACCTTGACATAGTGCAACTGAGAATCCAAATGCAGCCTTGACCTCATAACGAACTGTTTGCCAGTAGCTGTGTCCAAATACTTGGTACGTGCGGGTGTCTGGACACCATCGTCCACAATTTCTATACTTGTGTCATAAAATTCCTGATCAGGAGATTAAATCTCTGCTCTTTCAGACACAGCTGGTCTACTTTCAAACATAATTTGTGCAGGTTTGGGTTTAAACACATCAGCAATTCTGCTACCCCAGTATTCCAGTAATCTCCGAGCAGACTACATGACTAAATTTGATTGCTGTAAGACTTTAACAATACCAACAACAATAGTAGTAAATTTCACCGAATATCCTGGTCACGGCACCAAAAATGTAACGGGGGGGGGGAGGGGGATTCTTTGCAAAACCTAAATGGGGCTTTCTCCGCTTGATGGAAAAAAAGGGGGGGGGGGGGCTGATGCACACCAGTGAAGTAAGTGGACGAATGGACGAAGTGAAACCTTCAAATAGTCCCCACGTATTTCATTTATTCTAACCCAGGTTCGTTTCTAATAAAAGGGTATTCGGTGATATAATTTAGTTATTGGAGAGAGAGAAAGTAAGACTTAAAGTTCTAAAAGTAGAACGACAGAGAGAAGGAAAAGAAAGCTCATTTCATTAAAGTGAAATTATTACTTACTCAAATCAAGAAGCAAAGATGAAGTTCCAATGAAAATAATAAGGTTTATTTAAGGTAAATAATTAGTTAAATAAGCAGTTACAAATGAAGGATATGTTTTACGTGGATGGAGACCAAACTTAGGAAGGAAATTAGGAAAGTATAAAATAATCTGATAAATGACGTAATTAATGGGGCCAAGCTGAATTTCTTACCATCATGTACGCAAAAAAAAACCAGACGATTATATCGTCTCGACTGTATTGAGCTTCACAACCGCAAACAGCGATTCCGCCCGACACGACGCTGGACCGGTCGAAAATCATATATAAACTGAAATGTGTACACGCGCCGCGACCGGACTATCCGACATGCGCAGAGAGTGGACGCGTGCGCTGACCGGTTAAAATGGTCCGACATGAACAGAGCTTAAGTAAACACTTATGTAGAAAAAGGGGAGCGGTAACTTTGAATTTCATTGTAAATAAGTCCGAAACTAGCCACATCGTATATTAAAGATGTACTTCAAGTAAATCACACATTAGATTTCCATCCACCATCACAGTACAATAAATCATCGCATTTTGTAAGCAAAATTTAATATAATTAGTACAGGAAAAACAATACCTTAATTTCTTTCATTTCTCTCTCTATAAAGTCGCACTCTCCCATCCGAGTGTTTGTATAGTCCAGTGGAAACGTTACAGGCCTATAATGTATAATATCTGTTTCGTAGAAATGGGACGAGAACTTGAAAACGACGATACGCCGTTGCGACACCTCCAACATATAGCAGTCAGTCCCACTCGAAAATATCTTCGGGGTTTAGTCCATTAACGTCAACAAATGTACACGTCAAAATTTCGTTACAAATGGTCAAATCCGCGAGTCCAAAATGAACTTCCTGCATAAACTGGCCACAACGAAGTCTTACCAATAACGTATTAAATACCAGTTCATAACATACGCATATCCCCATTTCTTTCAGCCATTACCTTATTTGCACATTACATACTTGTGAAGTTTCGTATCCCCTTTCTACCAAGTGAGGAAGTATTGTAGGAACACATTACGCTTTGCACGAAATATTTAATTGTTTGTAAGCACTATACAGCATACATTTTTCGTTTTATATATATATATATATATATATATATATATATATATATATATATATATGAAAAAGCTTGTTCATCCATTAGGCTTTTACGGCTTATAATTGCAAAAATGAAAGGTAGCTTTATTACCTTATAACTGTAAATGATCACATGATCGGTATGTATTTACTTGAATGTGAAATAACAATATTTATACAAATAGTAATCAAAATAAGCTAATAATAAACTTTTGTTTACTTCATATTTACCGAACGGTTTATGAAATAGAAATACATTTATATTTGGACAGAATAAACCTCGTTGGCATTATTAATCATGTAATTTATTCCGTAAATAAGTTGCAGATAAATCAAGCCACTGGGTTCTATTTAGCTAACACATATGACATGGAAATCCCATCTTGGACGAATAAAGTAACTTCATTATTATCCAGGAATGTGCATAGAATAATGAGCTTTACGAATAATCAAACGGTTTTGATTAATTTTAATAATTTCCATGGATTTTTGAACAAAATCTCGTGACTTTGCAGGAATGTGCTTAAATTAATGAGATTTGTTCCGTAGAAGTAAAAGCTTTCATTGCTAATGGCAATAATTTATATTATTAATGAGGTTTGTTCCCTAGAAGTAAAGCTTTTGCTACTAATCGCAATAATTTATATTAATGACGTTTATTCCGTAGAAGCAGAGCTTTTGTTGCTAATTGCGACTACTGTGAATCATTGCAATCATTTCCACTTCTTTATCACCTTTGTCACATCGTAGAGAAATATTATCTATATGTCTTAAATTAAGAACCTTGCTTTAACGACTGTATTCCAATCTAGATACAAAAAATTATACCAAAACAAACTAAATGCCATACCTCTCATTGGATTTGAATATTCTCCAGCCTTGATAATACAAAAAGCTTGACCGTGCAAAAATTCAAAACACCCCCCTGGCTACACAAACAACCAGAAGTACTTTCTAACCTAAAGGACGGAACATTTGGAGATAAATGCTTCCATTTTTTTAACTCTTGTAAGGAACTTGTAATGTGTCGAATTTTGAATAAGTATGGAACCTTAAAATTGAATACATTGTGCATTAACATTTTATTACAGTCAAGCCAGTAAGGTCTTTGTGAAGGGTCACTTCGACGTTTACTTCATGTCAGTGTTAAACTTGAAAGATCAATATCTACTGCTCATTTAGAATTGACCCGGGCATCGCAACGCTGTCCTGAGAAAGTAAACATTAAAGTTACCGACCATAACCGCTTGATGTGAATTCCATGTCAAATAGTCATTTTCAGAGGAAAGTTGATATGCATCGTATTCCTCAGATTCTAGGCTGTCAAAATTTGACGAAAGAAATAATTATCTTTGGAAAAAAATTAGGAACCGCTGATTTCGATTGGTCAATTTAAATTAAGGCGTACACCTTTGAAGTAATGTTGAATTTAAAAGTAACGACCTTGGTCGCATTCTTTAGTAGTTTTCCTGAGAGAGACAAGACTCGTCTGGCTCCGGGGAAAAAAACCCCCTAAAGAATAGTGCTTTTCTCGTTAAACAAGTAAAAGGGACCAGGTGGCTGTCTTGTAAGAAAAAAAAAAGACAGGCTTTAGTGCTAGGACGCACAATTTCTGAAAAGAACAGCATTAAGGTACGCAATTTTAATTTTCATGCAATTTTTTATTTTATTTGTCTTGTTTATGCAAATGTGTTTGATATGACTAGGATTCATAATATGTATCGTTTATTCGATTTCATGGAAATCTGTGATATGCTAGAGTTGTCATGCAATTTATTTCTTTAAATTTACAGTTACTGGTTCATTGATAGAATTGACTGATTGCATGCGATCCAGATTTTCAGATGTGTAGGATTTCATAGGATTATATGAATTAATTTCCTTTGTCTGTTAGGACGATGCTGATTATCGTGAGTTAACGATAATTGCATTTTTATATATGAATTTGTAATGCTTAAAAAATCTTGTTGGTGAGGGATTGTTGTGAGCTAGAAGTTAGTGAATCTTATGCAATAGTAATCGATAGCATGTATATTATTGAGTGGAACTGACTAGGCTGGATGTCGAAGGAGTCATGTGGTAGCGTATGCAGAGAGATACAGGAATGTTGTTTATATGCACCGTTCACATGTTAATTTGTGGTCAATCGCTGTGTAAAGAGGGTGATGATCTATCGAATTAGGTCAGATTTGGATGTATATTACACTGGTCATTTGTAACTAGAGATAACGATTGTACCTTACTCAAAATATAGTCTAAATCTGTAAGGACCATTAATCGTTAAGGTCTCCTTATGTCAGAATTTATGCAGTGTTTGGATAGCTAGTTTATGCTTTCTGAGTAACGAAAGTGAGAGAATTCTATATACGTATAGAAGATGTTACATACAGAGATTTAGTGGTAATCTTGTCATTCAAGGAAACAGCTCCCAGGAACAGACGGGGACAGTCCAAAGACGAAAGTGCGGAAAGAGATAAAGCGTTCAGAATAGAAAGATCAAGGAAGATCAACGTATACAAGCGAAGGTGGGAAGACGTGTGATACCGGAGACAAAGACAGAAAGCGACGCTAGGTGATGCAAATCAAGCGTGGACATTGTGCTCTTTTCACCACTCGTTACTATGATGAAACGACTCAAAAATAGAACACTGCTATTGAAATTCTGTTAACGTAAATTTGTTTGAATTGAAGCGGACATTATTAGATTTTTTTTTTTTTTATCGATTAAATTGTTATTTTCTTGTCAAAAGGGGCTCGTATTGTATTATTTCATCTCAATAGTCTTGCTCAGTTCTCTATTGATATTCCATCTATCCACTCACACCAGGCAATAAAATCGAGGGAGGTCATCCTCTAGATAACGACAGCCAAATCTAATTAACCGTCCCTCTTTACCAAGAGGGACAACGTTACAGAACTCCTTGTCGATTTTAAAAACTATACGATAATTTACATTGATGGGTCAAGGGATGATGAAAAGGTTCCTGCAGCCTTAATTAGTGGAAATCACACTACAAACGTTCCCTTGCCAGATTGTGCATCAATAT
The DNA here is from genome assembly GCA_016617855.1 of Megalonaias nervosa. Classification (NCBI taxonomy): domain Eukaryota; kingdom Metazoa; phylum Mollusca; class Bivalvia; order Unionida; family Unionidae; genus Megalonaias; species Megalonaias nervosa. The sequence continues at coordinate 89,764 of JAECUM010010497.1, forward strand.
TTTTTGCCGAAATCAGGGCAGTAAACTTTGCCCTTAAATATATAGAAAGCAGATATGTTTTAAGCTCATTTTCACCGATTCACTATGCTAGCGCTGGACGGAACACCTATTCCAATTGTTGAGAAGACAAAGGTTTTAGGTATTACCTTTGACGACAGAAAACTGACTTTTATTCCACACATAAAGAACTTGAAAGCTAAATGCTTGAAATCTCTAGATCTACTTAAAGTAGTAGTGCATACGGACTGGGGTGCTGATAGAAAAGTTATCCTCGATTGATATAGAACGTTTATTCGCTCCAAACTGGACTTATGTTGCGTTGTTTATGGTTCAGCTAGAAATTCATACTTGAAGACGCTTGACCGAGTTCATCATCAAGGAATAAGACTCGCTCTTGGAGCGTTTAAGACATCCACACGTGAAAGCCTTCTCACTGAAGCGAACGAGCCACCTTTATCACATCGTAGAGAAATGCTTTCCATACAGTATGCTCTCAAATTAAGATTAAACCCTCTCAATCCTGCTTTTTCGGCTGTTTTTCAACCCAAATACAAACCTTTTACGAAAGTAAACCAAACGTCATACCTTTTTTGGCATTAGAATATTATCCAGCCTTGAGAGTATAAAAATTGATCTTTCTAAACTTTAGAAAACGTCCATCTCAGAAACACCTCCCTGACAACCAAAACTACTTTTTGCGCTACACGATGGAAAAAAAAATCTGAGACAAACCCTTCATTCTTCCACAACTCTTATCACGAACTCCTCACCGAATTTAATAACTGCACAAGAATTTACACTGATGGATCAAAGGATGAGGAAAAGGCTGCTGCAGCCTTCGTTAGTAGAAAACACCAGTTCGCTTACCAAATGGTTCATCGATTGTTTGAGTCGAAATCAGAGCAATAGACCTTGCTCCGCAATATATCGAAAACAAACGTATTTTAAACGGCATCATCTTCTCCGACTAATTATCAGTACTAAAGTTACTACACAATAGAAAACTGGAAACACCATTATTATCCAATATTCTCATCAAAATTACTGAGCTGAGTACCTCCCACAATATAGTATACTGTTGATTTCCCAGCCATATTGGTATTAAAGGTAATGAAAAAAGCAGTTCGCGCTGTTAAAATGGCCCTATCCTTAGAAAGGTCTGAGTTTAAAATACCCTATACTGATTTTAAATCTAGTATCAAAGAGTCTTTACGTCAAAAGTGGCAGGCATCATGGAATGATACAGTGAATAACAAACTTGATGCAATCGAGCCAACCCTAGGAGAATGGACTCCTTCAAACAGAACCATCCGTAGGGAGGAGGCAGTCATTGCAAGGGTTAGAATTGGTCGTACTTATATAACCCACGCAGACATTCTAAAAGGTGAAGACCCACCAGAGTTCGTTTCTTGCAATGAACCATTCATTGTTAAGCACTTTATAATAGTGTTTCTACCTCCAACCTACGCGCAATGTGCATGACATGAAAAAAACTTTTTGATATAATAAACGTCTCGTCTTTTAAAATTCTGAAAGAAGTAAACATTTATTCTAAGTTATAACCTTTATGCTATCATCATGAGCATTTTTGTGTAATGTATATACCGTCCTTTATACTCAATACCTTTTCATCTAAATCTTCATTAACATACACCATCTACAATCCCAGTTGATCGGGAAGCTTTATATATTACCCTTACCATCTTTTCGTTTTACTTTTAACTTTTTTTAATCTCTGGTCGATACGAAACCTTTTATCACTTTTAAATGATCCAGCATATAACCATGTGTATTGCGCTAAATAGCCTAACAGTGCTGGTGCGCCGTAAAAATACAATCAATCAATCAACCGAGTACTTTAGTTACTACACAATAGGAACATGGAAAACCCATTACTGACCAATACTCGTGATACATAGCGAGCTGTGCACCTATCACAATATACTGTTGGTTACCCAGTCATGTCGGGATGAACCCTTCACTGTCAAGCACATCATGATGGATTGTTTCTATCTCCAACACGCGATCATTACCGTGATGTTCAGCAGATGAAGAAACCTATTAATAGGTAGATGTTTTGTGTTTTAAATATCTTGAAGGAAGTTAACATTTATTCAAAAATTGAACTGGCTGGTATGCGATTGTATTTATTTGAAATATTGTCAGTGAACATTCATACTGTTAATCACCCTCATTTATTGTTTATTTTGTTACAATTTACAAAGAATATTTGCATCTCAAGTTGATCGAGAAACATCGTGCATTTCAACCACGTTGTCGTGCTTTTTACATATTTCCACGATGTTGTATATTTATGCTTTTATCACCGTCATAAACCTTTATGTGTCTTTTGTTTTCTCATATACCTTTTTGTGGCGCTGTATAGCCTTGTAGTGCTGGTGTGCCGTAACATCTACAATCAATCGATCAATATATCGATCTTTATCCCGACTTAACATCTTGGGAGAGAGGCAAGTAAGTTCTTCTTGAATCAATCTATTAAGGAATAATAAAGAATTCATTAAAAAAGTTCTTCTTGAATAAATTAATAGAAAGTCTTTCATGCCACCATGTTGGCAGAAAAATGCCAGTGTCTCCTGTGCATATGAGCTAAGAGGCCGAAAAGTATGACACTTCGATAGCCATCCAGTGGACTTTCATGACACGTCTATAGGCACCGAGTGGTCTTTCATGACACTTTGATAGCCACCGAGTATCAGATGAAAAAATGTTGAAAGTGTTTGAAAAGTGGTCTTTCATTTCCATGTCTGTATTATGACTTAAGCCTCCAACATTTGTCTTCACGTTCACCTTCAGTTAAAGTTATTTCATCAATTTGTAGTTGGAGATTATAATAGGTACACTATAGAAAGTAAAGGATTGGAAACAAATCCAATGTTTTCCATTTATGGTACAAAATTAAATACATGACGAATGATATTAAGTTTTAATGACAGAAGATCTAAATTATTTAGTACTCAGCGTCGCTTCATTAAAGATCGGCATTTTGCCAAGGTTTATAATGCAGGACGACGAACGACGATAGAGTAATTGAAAGATGAGGATAAAGAAACGAAAGAAGTTACAACTTTACATTGTTTATCAAAATGTGTCAAACACTGTGCAGAAACTTGCGAAAAAGTGTAGAGACAAAACTAAATAACCAAAAGGAACAAAACCGCGATTAAAGTGGAACAGTGTTTCTATCTACATCGGGTCGTCGATGCGGAGATGGGATCATTTCAAAAACTTTGAAAAATTGTTGTTTGCAGCTGTTCATGGAAGTGTATGTGTAATAGTAAAGTGCGCTTAAGTAAATCTCGTTGACTTTCAAATTTATGAGCGTCAACGAAGTTATAAATATTTACTTTATTTGTAAGCGATGCATCATCATACCGATGGTATTTAAAGTTAAATTGTAATACTGTGTGTGGGATTGAAACTGTTCAATGCGTTGTTCTTAGTAATAAATACAAGAAGAAAAAATAGTTTGATGGAGGATATACTAGACACATGGGCTGAAATGAAATTTGGCTTTGATAATTCATTATTATTCTTGGTACACCCTTGCAGGATTTAATAATTTCCTTAATATTTCAGAAGGAAGGTCAAGGACGACACATCCCGTCTCAACTAATACCTTACAACTTCAAAATGTAATTATTTAGTGAATAAAGCTAATTTGAATTATTTAATACTTTCATACCATTATTGTATTGTTTAATCATTTCCTGGCAAGTGTACCCATTCGAAAGACATTTTCTTGTCCAGCTGGTAATTTGAGATCTGATATAAAAAAAATCTCATTAGTTTACTTAAAGCAATTATAATGCCATCCTTCTTTTCCTTCGATTTTTAATTTATAAACGTGGCTTTTGAGCGCTAATACTTGATTAGTATTTTGGAATTTCTACTGTAAATTATATCTTATGTTTAATTTGTTAGTTTCTTTATTGTCCTAGCTTTTATTTTCGTGTATTTGTGTCCATTTTCGTTGATCCTGAAGGTTTGTAGTGCATATGCTGCTCTTAATTAAACTTATGTGAAATCTTTACGATATAAGCTTATTTACCATGTCTGATCAGAGTATTATAAACAATGCAGTCTCCAGAGTTTGTTTAGTTAACCATATGTAAGAATGCACATTCATCTGTGCAGAAGTTACCTGGAATTAGCTCGCTGGAAATCTTGATATTATAACCTTCCTTATTAATTCTGATCAAAAATCTGATCGAAATATCTTGAATAACAACAAGCTTCGACAATCCAATTTCTGATGTATATGTGCAGATTTTAATCATAACTGCATTCCTCAAAAAGAATTCTTAAAGGGAGTTGAAAAATATGTGGTAAACAGTTCGGCTAATCAATAGCAAGAACTTCTCATGCATATATACAGATTTAGGTCTTACTAAAACTCAGCCATGATCGGGGTAATATAAGCTTATGTACAGGACCTGATCAAATTCCTATCAAAAGAATAGCATTCTCATAAATGAGCCCACAAAATCAAGAGAAAAAAAAACAAAAAAACAAATTTTATTCACTCGCCTAAAAATACAGCTTCCAGCATACTAACGAAACATCCGAATTAGACTACAGAACTGCCCTCACAAATATGCTCAGGTGTTTCAGGTAATTCATCCAATCAGTTGTTTTAATGCAGTACTGTTTACTCAACTTCTGTTCTACAGTGGAAGCAAGATCAGTCAGATATCAAAGTACCCCACTCACTTGAACTGATATTCTTAATTAACAAAACGGTAATTTAAAGCCATACACCAAGCTAGATAGAGTCCGAACAGACATTACCACCTCAATGAGTAGCAGAATGTTTCTTAGACTTAGATGTGCCTTTATTGCTGCAGCTGCATTAAACGCTTCCTTTGTGTATATCTTATCTCTGGTATAAACAAATGTACTAAACATAATATATATTCGGTCAGAGGTATCGCTCTGCAGTGTTAACAAATTATATGTCAGTTAATAATATTTATGCCCAGATCTCTCATAATTTAACCTGCAAGTGTACATACGAACTGATCAAACTCTAGAAAGAATGTTACCTTGAGAGCCTTAATAAACTTACAATCAGATGTCAGATCATTACATTTATATGTCGATTTTGTTCATGATCAATTTCAACGGAGATCTGGATAATACCATGCCAAATGATAAGTCGAATCGTGAACTATGGCTTCGAGTGAAATAACAAAGCTCAGTTAAGCAGATAAAAAAACGCCATATTAATATGCGTAGATCTCGTTGATACTTGCACAGGGTGGAGATTTTAATGATGATGTCCTATATTCAACGTTTGATTACAATAGGTCCAGAAATAAGGCATCGAGATTTATCAGAAGTAACTGTTGACACACATGCAATGGACGACAAACTGGATGGAAGTAACACAACACCAAAGGGTCACAGGGCAATATCATAGGTTACTTGGTCATACGGCCAGGTGAGCTGAAATCGTAGTAATAGTTCCAAAATTCATTTTGATGACGTAAAGGTCTAATGATGCTATCTCAGTATGAACAAGATCGTCTACTGTTTATTTGATTTGCATACAGTGTTTAGAAGTACTGCAACAAGGTTTTTATTCTAAAAATCTAAAATGTCCTGAAAAGATTAAAATGAAATTCTCAAAAATGTCATGAAAATAAAATATAACATGAAACATATGTACACACATGCAAATGAACAAGTTTATTTGCCTGACCAAAAATCTGCTTAAACATTTTAGAACAGAATGTTTAAAACCAAAATGTCGAAGTGCAAATAATGAATACAAAAGTTAATTAAAACTGCTAAAAATAATTAAAAACTTTGACAATCAAGTGCGATCATGCACATCCGAGTTGAAACAAGTCTAATGCAATTTTTATTTTCTATGTCAGGTGGTTATTGCATAACTATGCTAACAAGCTAGAATGAGAGGACGTTCGGATGCATAAATGACAAGCGAGATATCAATAAATCGAAATGCCCATCCTGTATCAACTATATGAACATAATACTAATCATCCGTCATTTTTCAGTGCAAGTTTCCTTATTCTGTGAATAGGTTGCTATACATCCTGATATAAAGAAGATGAAATAGTATAGAGAGCATTTGATTTAAAACGTTAGACTGAAATGCATATATGAATTATCATAGTTCACCCAAAGACCATTTGTCTGAAACCAGATATGACTTCCGAATATGATGTGGGCCCCACTGCACGGACTGTCACCTGGTGTGCATATTGTCAGATGTTGTATATCTAACCAAACTCTCCTGTATAAAATAACCCAACAATATTCAAAATCGAGAGTTTAAAAAGCTACTGTAACCAAGATTTCAAGACTGCTCATTATATATATTGTTATACAAATGACTGTTCGATCGTTAGTCAACAGGATAATGTTAATCAAGATGTCGACTACATTCTCTTTGCCAGTTGTACTCAGAGTATACACCGCAAAAGTATTTGGAACGTTTTCTTCATTTCAGGCAGAAACCTCTGCACAATTTTTCTTTTCTTCTGCCATGTCACTTGAAATTCATTCTCAGAAGTAATGTGAATGTCAAAATATGTATAGTATAAAGCTCTTCTAGCAATTATTTCTCAATAGCTTGGCGTGCCTTATTTATGTTTTCATGCGAAAACTCCTCATAGCGGCAGTTCCTAAATTATATAGGTATGTTTAACTATAATTAACAGAAATACATGGCTTAGGCAAAATGGACCTTTTCATCCAAGCGCGAAAGATATCAATCAACCTCGCAAAATAAACGGTCCAGTAAAGCGCGGGTTCTAGTCTCAGATTAGGCCGTTGTGGGTATATGAGAAAGCTTGCCACTAGCTTCCCTCGGGTTGGTGGGTTTTACCGGGACATATGTTAATTTCTGGTCATCCTTTTGTTAGAGATGACAATTATTTCTGCTGATGCGGTGAGCTGATGGAAGCCCGCAGCATTATCCAGTCCTGCGTCAGTCCGCATCAAATGCATTTTTGATGGCACTTTAATTGCATGTATGGTAAGGTATTTGCATTCCGGTATCTTTCTGTCTGTCTGTCTGTATGTATGTAGATAGGGCAGGTAGGTATAAGCTATTCCTCATAAATCTCGTACAACCCGCCCCTGAAACCTCAGTTGGAAGAGATAATACTTTAAAATCGTCATGTAGTTTATCTAAATAAGCGATTCTCTGCACAAAGCCAATGTTTAGTAACAACAGATAATTCAGTCTCTGCGTACTAGGCATTACACCACTTGCATTGCATGCCGTGAACATAATCGCAATCGTGAAATAATAGTTCCTATACTAGTGTTTGCTTGCACTACTTGTTACATTTATCATAATTTTCAGCATATCTATATTCTTGATTCACTTTAGATTTTATTCCACAACTTCAAATTGATGGACTGTTAGTAATCAACCATTGGAATCGTTGTTTTGTAAGGCGGACGAACTTTACCATCACAGCATCCTCCTTACAGTAATGTCACGTTGCCCCACATTGACGGGAAAGTCAGTAAAGGTCCGTATTGTCACCAGTGTTTGGTTCGGTTGAAAAGAATCTTATTCTAATGGTGTTTTAAACAAGCAAAGACATAAAAAATAATGGTAATATTGCTTAATAACAGAACAGTTGAACCAAATAAATTAAGTCGCCTACATGAAATGTTTATGAAATGGTAGCGTACTAATGTATGGACTGCATTATGATAGGGAGTACATTGTCATCAGAATTATTGATGCAAGCGGCATCAGTTAGTAGCATAGGGTTTTGGTCATAAAGCTTAGTAGCAAAAGCTATGACTAACAGCAATCAACAAAGAACTAAATATGGTGTTGTAACTGAAAATTACTTCTAAATATTTAATACAGATGTAGAGAGCTGAAGCATGCAAGTACACGAGGATGTATTGTGTGCAAAGAAACTAACTAGCAACAAAGACTAAAATACTCCTGCATATCTTATTATTTCTTGTGTTCGGGGTTAACAGCTTGTATTGAGTCATGTTAGCTATTGGTGTCCAATATATGTTTTCATTCATTCTTTATTCATCAATACAAAATGGGCAGAGTAAATCCATAGCCATCCATTATAAGGGTTCTGGTTCACAGAGTGTCTGGTTCACTGCTTCTACGATTTATTCTCTTTGATTTACCCGTGTGCTCCCAAGCAGAATACAAAGTTCTGCTATTTGAATTCTATAAAAGGAATACGTATCAATATCATTTTAGTGAATTTAGAATTTATAGGCACAATGAATACAGAGTTGTTAGATGCTGATGTAGGCTATTCAAGTTCTATCAAAATTTCCCAGAGAAATGAGTCCCAAACAAGTAACGTTATAAAACATAATAACAATTCTGTTTTATTTTGTGTATTAGACAATTTTAGCGAATTTACCATGGCCACATTTGACTTCAAAGTTGGTTTAGCCATATCGGATCGACAGGGTACAATTTATACTGCGCGCCTTTGACAAAGACTGGAGAGTGACAAAGGTCGTGAATGTTGACCCCCTTTAATACTAGTATAATTAACCGATCATAATTTGGCGCCTACGATCATCGTGCAATACGAAATTATTGGCCAATCAAAACCAACCACTAAACATTATAGCAATGTCTTACAGTTACAAATTGAAGCTGGATAGTGATGTTTATGCACGCTATTTACAGAAACTTAATGTTGTAGAAATTAAAGAAGGTTCTTATGAATTTCTAGCAGTTATTGGACAATTAATCCAAAAGAAAATGACCTGAAGTGACGTGGCCTAATGTTTGCAGCTATGTCACAGATGCACCTGGTTAGCTTGTCAAAAAATATTTTGTTGTAATAATTGCACATCTGGTTCTTAAACTTGTTTTTCTTCATGTAATTAAACTAGATCCTATTTTAAAAATTTTAGTTGCTATTGTGATCCTGAAAATATAAACCATTAAAAAATAAGGTCGGGATGACCTACTTTCCGCCATATTGTGAGGTGAAAACAAACACTTAATAACAGTGCTGTAGCGTTATATGTTTGGTATTGCAAACAGTCTTATGTTACCGTTATTTTCTTTATTATTTTTTTCGGTTGGGAAGTATTGCACAGTCTTCTGTATAAACAGTATACTATACTACAAATGTGTCTATTTAATTAGTATTATAGGTTGATAAGGTGGCGGCGGTGTGTATGTGTGGCGCACATGTGTATTGAACACTATCCGCCAATTAGTATCAAGGCCGTTTGAAGGCTGTTTTGGTATATTATGCAAATTTCATTCATAAAATGACGAATACAAATACAGGGGTCGTAAGATGAGTTAGTCATTCTTGCAATATCTTACGGTTACAAAGAGACGCTAGATGGCAATACTTATGCACGCTATTTACAGAAACTTAATGTTATAGAAATTAAAAAATGTCCTGATAAATTGTGTGAATACAAAGTGTATATCATATGCAACCAGACAACAGCAGCAACTTTGTGATGGAGGCTAAAGTCAAGCCATCATGGAGGGTGGCAGATGAACCTCATCATCCCTGGGTTGCTGTTACCAATGATGGCAGGTCATTACGTCGCATATTGACTGCATGGCAGTGTAAGCATCTTTTAATTTTAAAAAAAAAAAATGTTATATAAAGTTAGAGTAGTCATATTCTAGTTGGGAATAATTATGCTCTATTTCAAATGATAGCAAGGAGATTATTATTATTCTTTAAGACGCCTAAGAAAACATTTATGTTAGACAAATATTTACACTACAGCTTGATACTCATTACACGTAAACAAGAGAGAGAAGGCTTATATTATCTGATTTGCTACTGAATCATAGTATGGCGGCACAGATCATGAACAGAGAAACCAATAAGTGCTTTGTGAAGTCTGCAACACCTACACCAGTAACATCAATTAAAGTTGACAAGAATCGAGCAAAGGAGAGGCTAAGATAAAGTCTTCTTATACGAAAGCCACCGCCTCCAATTCAGTTTCTTTAAGAACAGCTGAGATTCATTAAGAGCTTAACGAACATCCACACAAGCCTATTGAACTAATTATATTCAATTCGAATTGGTCATATAATATAACCCACTCTCATATGCTAAAAGGCGACGACCGACCAGAGTGCGTTTCTTGCAATGAACCATTCACCGTTAAGCTCTTTATGATAGAGTGTTTCGACCTACAACCTACGCGTGATTAGTACTACAATCTGCATAACATGAAGGAACTTTCTGATACAATAAACGTCACCTGTAACATAGAATTTCGGAAAGAAGTAAACATTTATTTTAAGCTATAACTTTTGTGCTATCATCTTGAGCAGTTTTATGTAATGTATATACCATCCCTTATTTTCAATACCTTTTCATCTGTTTTCATTAATATACACCATTTACAGTCTCCATTGATCGGGAAGCTTTATATATTACCGTGACCATCTTATCATTTTACTTTCAACTCTTTGCTTTAATATCGCTGGTCGGTACGAAACCTTTTACCACTTTGAAATGACCCTACATATAACCTTTTGTATGGCGCTAAATAGCTTAACAGTGCTGGTGCGCGGTAAAAATACAATCAGTCAGTCAATCAACCTAAGCAGAATACAAAGTTCTGTTATAGGAACCTCATACAAAAATGTGAATTCCATAAAAGAAATAAAGTATCCATATAATTTAGTGAATTTAGAATTATAAATTACACCGTGTAAATTTTTTTTTCCTGGGTAGGAAGAGTTATTTCCTACTTGCTTATGCCTCAAAAGTATAGAGAATGGCTATTATTCCCGACAAACTTTGCTTTTGTGACCAGGAGAGTGATATTTTGAAATTTGCCTATTTGCCAGAACATTCCAGTTAGATTCAGTGCATAGTAAGCTTGGAGTAGCTTCTAGAACTTTCTAGAACTTTATAGTAATATAAATAGTAGCATAAACACAGGGGCCTTAAGCCCACCAGTTCAGTTTAGTTCCAGCTGCCTAAGTGGATACATATCTGCATTTTTCTGAGATGGTATCAAGAGGCTGCAAGCATCCGGCAGACGCATTATCCATTTATCAAGACAAGAGCGAAACAGTACTCCGTGGAAGCATCTGCTCAGATGTGTGAGGCCTACAAGGCATATTTCGGCATGCCTGTCGGGGATCAGGACAAACCCTAGGCACCTCATTTCACCTGGGAGCACTGCAAAAAAATCTGGAAAGTAAGATGGACAATTGTTGCTCGGAATTTTATGTTACAATTTTATGTTGCTTCGGTTGATTGATTCAATGACTGATTGTATTTTTACGGCGTACCAGCACTGTTAAGCTATTTAGGGCCATATAAAAAGTTATATGTAGTGTCACATAAACATCGTAACATAAAAAAAAAATTAAAATTGTAAACGTTTTTAATTTTAAAATGTTTTACAATTTTCAATGTTAAATGTATATGAAAAATGTTGCAAGAATCTCTTACGTATTAGTCATGGATGGAATAAATGTACTTTTGTAGGATGGTACAGAGGGGAGAAAACAGCCATGAAGTTCGCTATCCCAAAAATCTGGCGGGAACCCAATGACCACTCAAGCAACTGCTACTTCTGCATGGTGGACTCTTCCAAACGTCGGACTGGCAAGAATGCACCTGCTATCACGTATTAGGACCTTCCTTCATCCATCGCCCCGGTGCCACACTGCCCTGAGCTCCCCGTACCCATTCCGGCGGAGATAGAGCGGCCGTCTTTAGAAGAGAGCAGCAAGTCAGAGAGCAAGGAAGACGTTGTAGATCCAGATGGCAATTTCAGAGGTGGAGCTGAGGAGAGAAACCCATACTACCCCAACCAAAAAGACCTCAACGACTTGATCAGAGATCTTGGTCTTACCAAGTCCAATGCCGAGCTTTTGACGTCTAGGCTCCATCAGTGCAACTTGTTGGTTGAAAGTGTGCAAGTCGCAGATCAAAGGAAGCGTCACCAAGCTTTTTCTAGCTTCTTCACCCGTCAAGATGGGCTCTGCTTCTGCCACAGTGTGACAAGTCTGTTCGACGCAATCTGCATCGCCTGTAACCCGAATGAGTGGCGATTCTTAGCGAACAGCTCATTGAAGAGTGTCAAAGCCGTGCTGCTCCATAATGGGAACAAGTACCCGTCTCTTCCCCTGGTTCACTCGGTGCACCTCAAAAAGGATTACAACAGCATCAAGACCTTGCTGGACGCCTTGAAGTATGATGAATTCGGCTGGGAGGTCGTTGGAGGATTCAAAATGGTGGCATTCCTGATGGGTCTCCAAGGCGGATTTACCAAGTTTCTCTGCTCTCTTTGCCTTTGGGACAGCAGGGACACCAAGGCGCACTACCACAGGCAGGACTGGCCACTGCTGACCGATTTTTCTCTAGGGAGGAACAACGTCAAGCGGGAGCCACTGGTGGACCCCCGGAAAGCTTTCTTTTTCACCATATGTAAATTATACATGAGGCAAACAAAATTACATAAGAAAATTCATATGAATTATATAAGTGTACATGAAATAATATTTCTATACACGTGAAAGTCCATCTGCAATCAAATTGTCTTTTCCTTTGATGTGCCTGATGTTAAGATTATATTCTTGCAAAAACAAACTCCACCTTAATAATCTTTGATTTTTATTTTTCATCTTGTCGATGAAAGTAAGTGGGTTGTGATCACTATACACAACAACCGGAGAAGGAGCTGAGCTAATGTAAACTTCAAAATGCTGTAATGCCAATATTAAAGCCAAACATTCCTTATCGATTGTTGAGTAATTTCTTTGGTGCTTATTTAATTTCTTAGAGAAATAGCACACTGGGTGATCAGCACCATTTCTATCTTCTTGAATCAATACTGCTTCAACCCCAACATCACTTGCATCCACTGATAATTTAAAAGACTGATTGAAATTTGGAACTGTTAGAACCGGCTCACTCTTGAGTATGGCTTTTAATCTATCAAAAGCTTCCTGACATTTTTCAGTCCAAAGAAACTTGTTTTTCTTACTTAACAATTTTGTCAGAGGTTCATCAATATTAGAAAAATTGGAACAAAACTTTCGATAGTAGTCGGCCATACCCAAAAATCGCATCAGTTGCTTTTTGTTGACAACATGCACAGGAAAATCAGAGATAGCTTTAACCTTAGGATCAATAGGTTTAACTTGACCATGTCCCATAATATGTCTTAGAAAAGTTACACAAGCACGGCAGAACTAACTTTTAGATAAATTGATTGTCAAGTTTGCATCAGTGAGTCTTTCAAAGAATTTCCGAATCGTGGCTAGATGTTCTTTTCAGGTGTCGTGTTAGATGATGACATCATCGATGTAAGCATCAGAATTATCATGACCAGAGGTAATCATATTCATCAAGCGTTGAAACGTACTTGGGGAACCCTTCATCCCGAACGGCATTACTTTATATTGATAGGGTCCATCTGGAGTCACAAAAGCCGAAATTTCTTTCGCTCTTTCCGTTAGTGGAATTTGCCAAAATCCTTTCAGAAGGTCAAATTTGGTGACGTTCTTGGCATTTCCAATTTGATCAATACAATCATCGATTCTTGGTAATGGAAATGAATCTGTTTTAGTCACACTGTTCACCTTCCTATCATCAGTGCACGTACGGAAAGTTTTATCCGGTTTCGGAACAAGTATACATGGTGAACTCCAATCACTTTTACTGGGCTCTATGAAATCGTTCTCCAGCAAATACTGAATTTCCTTTTTCAAGTATTCCTGTTTGAGAGGGTTCATCCTGTATGTGTGTTGTTTCACAGGTTTTGAATCTACAATTTCAACGTCATGAAAAATTTTGTTTGTCCTCGTAGGAATATCTGGAAACAAGTGCTCATAGTCGAATAATAACTGTTTAATTTCATTCCTTTCTTGTTGTTGCAAACGTAAACGTTTCTGGTCCAGATATTTCATAATTTCCGAATTCCGATGATTTGTTTTTTCCAAGGTCAACAGTGTCCAATTGAATTTCTTCACTTACATCCTCAGTTAATGGGACAGGTACAACTAAATTAATTGCATAATTTACTTAGTTATCTCTTTCAATATAACTAGTACTCCATTAATTTATTTAGATCAGAGTACTTTTATCATCATTTAACTCATTCATTTTCTTCTTTACTTTGTAAGGGCCATAAAATCTAACTTGAAGAAAATTTTGAAGAATGAGCAAGAGAGAATGAACTCTGTTACAAAACTCAAATGTTCTCTCAGGTAAAATTCTGTGAAACCATAGTTTCCCTTTGGACTTGAATTGCTGAGTGCCAAATTCAAGCGTAAAAAGCTGGAAAATTTCACACAGACAATTTGACCTTTGACCTGATTGGACAGATTTGGGAAGGCCAAATTGAGTAAAAAACAACTTTATCAAAGCTTTTACTATAGTATTCCTCAAAGGAATTGCCTCTGGGAAACTTGTTGACGCACGCATAATGGTCAACAAATATTGGTTGCCTGACTTGGTCTTTGGTAAGGGACCAACACAATTTACCATAATTCTGCTAAATGGTTAGTCAAATGCAGGAATAGGTTGCAGATGAGCCTTAGGTATCTTCTGATTGGATTTTCCTACCATTTGACAAATATGACAAGATCTACAAAATTTACAAACATCACTTTTGATTTTTGGCCAATAAAAGTGAGTCAAGATCTTGTGATAAGTTTTATTTATCCCTAAATGACCAGCTAGAGGAGTTTCATGGGCCAAACAAAGTATTTCCTGTCTGTAATATTTTGGAAATACAATCTGGTAGTTCACTGACCACTCGTCGCTAGCAGGTACCTCGGGAGGTCTCCATTTTCTCATAAGAATTCCATTTTTAATGAAATAACAGACAGGTACTTCAGTGGCTTCAGTTTCACTAAAGGCCCTCTAAGTAAACAGGAGATCTCAGGATCTTTTTCCTGTTCGACGACAAGTGATTGTCGTTTATCACCCTGATTAGATAAAAGAGAATGAGTATTTAAAAGAGGATCACTGTGATTAATACCTTTTGATTGATCCAAATTGGAAGTGAAAGTGACCTCATCAAAAGCCTAACCAATACATGTGTTAGCTAAAGGAATATTTTCCTTATCTGAATCATTCTCAGGAGCTTTTTTTGCCATAGTTCTGGTAACTGCACAAGCTGGGTATAACTCAGGGTATTCTTTTTCAATTGGATCAACTTTCTGATCCAAAGGAGGCTTGTCAGTTACAAGTGGATTAACCACAACCTTGTCTCCAGCTAGGTCGTTGCCTAGCAACAAATGAATGCCCTCAACGGGTAAAGAAGACACTATTCCGACTGTCACAGGTCCTGAAACTAAGTCTGATGACAAATTTACAGAATGGAGAGGAACATTAACAAAGCCGCACTCTACTCCCTGAATGAGAACACTCTCATTAGAACAGGACTTCTCAGAAAAAGGCAAAGTTCCTGATAATGAAAGACTCTGAGAAGCTCCTGTATCCCTTAAAATTTTAATAGGGATAGAATTGGCCGAATCACTCAAGAGTGATATAGAACCCTTCGACATGAATGGTTCATAATTCTCCATAATAAAATCAGACTGGGGTTTATTAGACCCATGAAATGTATTGCTTTCAATACATGACCGTGACCTTGACCTCTTAGAAATAAGAGGATTTGGGATACGTCTATCTTGATTCTGATGCTTATATTTCACTTTAAAGCAATCAGAAATTACGTGTCCTTTTTTCTTGCAATAGGTGCACGTAGGAATAGACAAGGATTTTGAATCAAGTTTATCAGAAGCTTGATTTTTAGAAGTTGTGCCTAGATTGAGTTTTAGGAGGTGTCGTATTGGGCTGAAATACCTTTCTACCAGTAGACTAGCTGAGTGAAAGATTTGCCTACAACAGGAAACTTATTAGTTAAGGAATGCTCATCAGCAGCAAGAGCAGCATTTTCCAAGGTTTCAATTTTATGCTCATAAAGATACGTCCTGATGTCACTATGGACACAGTTCCTAAACTCTTCAACGAACATAAGTTGTCTGAGACTTTCGTAATCTTTATTGACCTTTCTAGAAGAGCACCACCTATCAAATTGTTGTGCTTTTTCCCATGCAAATTCAACATAGGTCTGGTCAGTTGGTTTTCTAGAATTCCTGAATTTTTGCTGATAAGTCTCGGAGACTAACGCATAACCCTTCAAAATACAGTCCTTATCCACATCATAGTCAGCACTCTGCTCTAGTGACAGTGAAATGTAAATATTACGAGCTCTACCAGTAAGTACACATTGCAATAATAGAGTCCAGGACTCCCTTGGCCACTTGAAATGTTCAGCAACTTTTTCAAAATAAGGAAAATGTCTATCTACTTCTTCTTCCAAAAAAGGGGATACTAACTTGATATTTCTTATAACATCAAACGTAGGGGAGTGTTTTCCTTTTGCCAGCTCTAATTCTTTTAACCGAATTTCTCTTTGGATTTGCATATCTAATTTTTCTTTCTCAAATTGTATTTATCTTTCTCTCTGTCTTTCTTCAAATTGCCTTTGCATTTCTTCCCTTCTTTCTTTAAATTGTAACTCTATTACTTCCATTTCTTTTTCCTTTTGTGTCTTTTCTTTCTGAAACTGAACCTGTCTTATCTCTAATTCCAACTTTTTTAGCTGGACTTCCATTTTCAAAATTTTGAAGCACTCCTCGGAAAAATTAAAAAAAACCCTCTACTTTTGATGATATTGTGAATGAAAGCCTGTTGTTTTCACTAAAGATTTCAAACAAAATGTAAAATAGTACTTGGGATTTAAAACTAGGGGAATTTAAATTTCAAAAAATAATTTTCTGAAATATTTTAGCCAAATTCAAATAAACCAAGGACGAGGCCCCAATTTGCTCCTGTTACGTGTAAGCTCGAACAAAAATAACAAGAGAAAAGAGTGAAGTCAATAAACTTTGTAAATTTTAACAAAATAATTTATTTCCATAGAAAACAATGTAAAAATTGGATATAGGACTTACGGTTTGTGAATATCATACAAAATTATCCTAAGATTGAAAAATACAAGTCGTATCACTAAATAGTTCTAACAGAATCCCGGTTCAAATCTCGACGACGTTCCAGTATGGAAGGCGATGATGTCAGATATGGTCGCTGTAAAAATGGCAACAATTCCTCAAATAAATCACAGTTTATGTTTCCGTATAACTCCAGAATAAATTTCCACTGAATTTCTTTGTCCCAGAATTTTTATAAAAAAAGACACTCGTTTGGTTTTCTAGAGAATAAATTATTAAATTCTAAAAACAAATGAACTTCAAAAACAATCTGGCTTCAACAATTGAAACCTTTCGAGCCCACAAAGTTTTAAAAATAGAACTGATTGAAAAGCTCTCAGAAAGGGTATTAAATCTAATTAAAATATCATCCCGTTCTCGCGTGATAAGTCACGTGGTCTCTTAACACTTGAACAACGCAATAGAAAATATGAAATTTGTCACGTAGCAAGAACAGCCTTATCTAAGAACCAGACTCTCGCTCTGAAATAAATGTAAAAATAAACACTGTTTATTCATACTAGGCCGAAATGACCTTGGCAATAGCCAATCGTTTTCGCGTAGTGTTTACAACCTGTGTACCAGAGTGAGTTAAAAATAATGTTTCTGTAATAGGTTTTACGTTTTAGATAAACATAATTTTACTGAAAGAAAATATGGAATCCCGTGAAAATAATCATTACAATAAAATGTAGTGAAACAAAAATAAAATAAAAAGAATTTTAAAACTAACACACAAGCAATTTAATTACATATACGTAACAACAGTATAACGAGAACATGATGGGAGACTGCATTTGGGGGCTGATTCATGAAAGTGATTTACAGTATAATCGTAGATTTCAAACAATTACTCACTTCTAAATCTTTTGTGGTCATTTTTGTATTACTTTAGTATAAATACATATTACTTTTGATTCGTATGTTGTCTTTTCTGACTTTATGCGAACGAAAAGACACAAATTCGCCCGTTTTCTCATTGGAAATAAGTAAATTTCAAATTATCACTGTCCTGGTCACAAAAGCAAAGTTCGTGTGGAATAATAGCCATTTTCTATACTTTTAGGCATAAGCAATTACGAAATAGCACTTACTACGCAGGAACAAAAATTGTGTTACATATAATTATAGGCGCACTGAGTATAACTACAGCTATTAGATACAGATGTAGGCTTTTCAAAATTCTAATGAAATTCACGAAAGAAGAAGTACTCAAGACGAGTATCTTCACAAAATTCGCAAAATAACAACTCTGCTGGTGTTATATTTTGCAAGTTAAACAATTGTGGGATTTTACCTTGGCCACATTTGACTTCAAAGTTGGTTGAGCCATATCGGAACGACAAGGTAAAAATTCGTACTGCGCGCTTTTAACAATAATTTGCGAGTGTCGAAGATTGTGAACGTAGACCTGCTTGTATACTATTATTATTAACTAATCAGAATTTAGTTCATGCGATCATAGGGAAATAATGATTTATTGACCAATCAAAATCAGGCACCAAACTTCATATGCTTAGACTGATATAAGCTTGTAAATATGAGCACCCAAAAACACGCTATAGAATTAATCCTGCAGTTTCTCACACGAATGACTACAAACAAAACGCTAATTATATTAGACATATACTAAAGATGTAAGTAAAAATATATAAAAGATAAAAAAGTCAGTTAAAACTATGTATCTTATAGATTACATAGACAACACGTTGTAGCGGTAATGCGCAAAATGTGCTCCATGTGAATGAAGGTTCAAATCAAATCTGCCGCAACAAATCAAATTATTTGTGAATGAGCATTGGGGCATGTAAGCGTAGCATTGGGGCATGTAAGCGTAGCATTGGGGCATGCAAGCGTAGCATTGGGGCATGTAATCAATGCTCTGAATCACAATTGCCTGAAATAGCAGGCTTTACGGACCAAAATGCATGTTACGATGAGGCAAAAATTAGAAATTCCATGCTGTAAACATGCTAAAAATGACGCCGTGAACAAATCCAGATGAAATGGCGTGACGGTGGCTTCTGTAGCTGTCTTTACAGCATCTATACTCTTTCTTGATTTGACGTTGGACACCAAAATGCGTCTTATTTTGTTTCTTACGACAGGTTTAAAGCATCCGATTCATGATCCGTTTATAGTCGGAATATATTTCTTCCTGCGTTTCTCCTCGTCCTTGTGAACCTTGCTTATAAGTTGCCTATGTTTTCTATTATCTGTAAACAACAAATTACATAGCTAATTCTTGTCTATGATTTTAGACTATAGTTTAAGATCATTATTACTTGGAGGTAAACATGTTTACAGATGTTGAGTTCAAGGTCTTGTTTTTTTATATAGAAATTGAGTATGTTCTAAAAGCAATTTTTTAAAAATAGCCTAACAGTACTGGTTCGCCGTAAAAATATAATCAATCAATCAATCAATCAAAAGCAATTCTTTTACGAATTTGATGGGAAATTGACTATCAACCTGATTCTGTTATTTATCTTAGCATTTCTATCAATGTTGCAGGGCTAAGACATCGTGCCTAGTTGTGTGGGTGTTGTACGGTCAGTATTAAGTTATTCGTTTATACTTACGGTTTTCCAATACCAAATGATGGTTGGTATGGTTCCCCGGTATATTTCATACTCTCATACATACTGATAATAAATCATCCTTTGAATTCTTTAAATTCATGATGTTATGCCATGAATCGATGTATAACTGTTCTAGGTATCAGCCTCGTTTCCATGTTATGCACATTTGGAGCATTTCCGTCGTTATCTCGCTTATTGTTTGCTTACACAAGGGCTCGTATCGTTGCTTAGAATTTACCTACAAATCATACATGTGCTATATAATACTACTAGTACATGTATGATTTACAGGTAAAGTGTAAGCAACTATATGAGCCTCTGCGTTTGCTTACAGTATCACCCATTCTAAAGCTAAACATTTTAGTATTGAAAATTTTGACCATTTAGGCATATATTCGTTCTGTGCACACTTAGCTAATATTCTAACTAATCTTTGTTTTTAGTCACAGTTGTTAATTAAGGTCAGGTTTCGTTCTAATCCGTAGCAAGGTATGGTTTCCCACGCAAGCGCGCTTGCAGAATTTCCCTGTGGTTGTTACCCAGCGAAGAAAAGAATTTTCTCTACCAGACACAGAATTCAGCGGGAAGTATAAATAGTAGTAAGGGTTAAAGGAGATGGCTAGCCCAAAAACCCATTTCCAGCCCTCCAAACAATAAATTACCATCTCAGAGACCTTATCCCAGAACGACTTTCAATTTTTAGATAGGAGATTTCTAGCCCAAACCCTTTTCCAACCCTCCAAACAAATATAAATTACCATCTCGGAGACCTATCCCAGAACGACTTTCATTTTTTAGCTAGGAGACTTCTAGCCCAAATATAATCCAAGACCTCTTCCAACCCTCCAAACAAATATAATCCAAGACCTATAGCTATTTGTCACTGTCAAATTTCATACCCTATCATTATCATACTTTCTTTGATAATTATTTTCATACCTGCTGACTCTCATTGGTAGAATATCTGTTAACATTACTGTCAATAATACGAAACTCACTTATTAAATCATCCATATCATATTTTATACCCAGTAAGTAAGATCGTATCTGATCAACTAATTTTTTGTAAGAGATACTTGCTGTTTTACAAACATTTTTATTAGTCGCGAGTCGAGGTTCAATTTTTTTACACGCTGTTGAAAGAGAAACACCAACGTCTGATATTATTAACAAAAACGGATTTAATGATGCTCCACTTGAAAGTATACCAGAGCTAGTCATTAGCAGTGGTAAATATGATATTACTCGAAGTATTTTGGTATAGTATTTGTAACATTTTTTCACACACCAAAGTTTTTTATGACAATATTTGTAATATTGCATTAGCGCGTCCACATCTTGTTTTGGAATTTTATCTGAAATATGATTAAAATCAACTATACTTTTTTTCATTCTATAATATTTGTTTACAGATTTTATACAATAATGCCAGTTCCTGGGTTTGATTAAGTAATTAATTGTGGTATTTCAGCTACGAATTCCAGACACCACCAGTAACGTCTCGGAGGCATTTCCGTTGATGTCAATGTAAATGTTTCTTTGATGTCCTTAGTTAACATCACCGGTAGAGGATTAAGATATACATTCGGCGATGATGAAGTGGCTGCAGTAATTTCCAAACCATATATGGACAGCTTGTATAACCCAGTTACTTCTGCGGTATATTCGAGAGTTTTATTGCGCAATGTCCACGTTGATACCCCAGATGCTGCTGTGTACACGATATTTTTAATTTGTTTGTGAGGACTTTTAATCAGATTCGTTTTTTCAACGATATTAGGAATTCCATTGACAATATCATTGAGTTTTATGTTAATGTCGGTGAGTTTAATATCAACGATTGGTGGACTTCCAAAAAATTCGTTAATGGATCTGTTTATGTTTCTACGAAAATTTAGAAACATTTGTATGTGATTAGAAAAATCAGTCTGGATTGTGGTCATTTGATTATTGATTGTTGTTAATGATGTCGTCATCGGGATATTGATATCATCGACATGTTTCTTCGTTGCAGCATCAAAATCAGATTCTGGTGTTCTAAGATTATTAATACCATTATTATTCATGTTGAGAAATGCACGCATTATACCACCGTTGACTGATACGTATTTAGATTCTTGATTATCAACGTATTTTTTTTTGTTACGGCGTCTGTATCTTCGGTTGGGTTTCCAAGGTATGTAATTATATTTTGATTCATGATAATGTTATCAGTGAATGAATCACCAGCTTTTTTGATATAATCGTTAACTGACTTACCGGAATCTTGTATCTTACCTTGATCATTAAAAGTAACAATATTATTAACAACCGCGGTAGGAACTCGTATAAGTACATCTGACAGTTGTATATTGCTTGTCTTTAATCGTCCTTGTTTATCCTGAAAAACAACAACTTCGTTTTGATCTACACTTGTGATATTTCATAATTTATTGATTTCATTTCGGAGGTGATCAAGAGTTGCATATCTAGATAAGTCACCTTGCTGAGCTTCAGCTGATGGATCTATTAATAATGTTCCAAATTTTGTATAATAGCTCATTATTTATTTATTGTTATACAATTTTTATATTACATAAAATTATATAACAACAATGGCGAAGATATTAAATTTTGATACCGAACGATTAATTAATCATAAACATAATAACGAACTTCCAGATTGTCATTATCTCATTATTGGTCGTACAGGATCAGTTAAAACAAATCTGTTATTAAATCTTTTGCTCAACAATAACTTTAACTATGATAAGGTATATATTTACACAATTAACCCGCAACAGGATAAATGCGAATTATTAAGCGAGTACAACTATAAACTTCGTGATGAACTTGACGCTGGCGATGATATATTTTTAATAAAACAACCAGAAAAACTTATTCCAGTTAACGAACTTGATTCATCCGAGCATAAAATAATTGTATTTGACGATATTCCGCTAAACAACGAGGAGATGAACAAGATCAGATCTTATTTTTCATTATCGCGTAATAAAAAATGTAATTCGGTCTATCTTGCTCAAGGCTTTTACAACGTCGATAGATTTATCAGGCGAAATACTGGTTGTTTTATATTATTTCCCGGACTGGACAATCTTGATGTGAGAAATATTGCAAACGAGCAATGCGGTGATATAACGAAAGATAAATTTATTGAATTATATCATCAAAGCAACCAAATACAAATACAATTTCTTTTTATTTGATAAACTAGCGCGTGATCCGGTTAAGATGTTTCGTTGTTGTATTGACATGTTTTTATAGGCGAATTTTATATCGTGTATAGAAAAAAAATGGACAAACATCAACAAAGAATCGAGTTACTAAAAAAATTTATTGAAACTCGAGTAGCTTTTAAGAAAAAAGTGGAAGAAGCTCGGCGTGGACAAGTTCAAGCAGAGGAAGAAACTGCTAAACTTTTCAAACCTGTTACTGAAGCAGTACTTGGCAAGCAATCAGAAATATCAACAGTATCCGCAGACGAGCTTAAAAAATTACAAGAAAAAGGTTTGTTAGGTTTACTCGGGGAAAGATCGAAAGATGAAAATAAAAAAATTGCAGAGGAACTTGTAAGGCACATTGCTGATCCTGCTGCACGACAGGCTGAATTTGGCATATTAATGAACAACCCTCTTGCGATTCAGCATGCGATTGCAAGACTGACTGTCAATCCAGCCGAGTTAAGGAGGTTCATAGAAAATGTGTCAAAGCAAACTAAAGAACTAGCTGAGGGACAAAAAAAGAATAACTGAAGCTACCATAGAAATGATTCCTATTGAGGATCAGATAACACGTTATAGAAAAAAAGCAGAGAAAAAATAACTGAACACGAATTAAATAATTTTGTTAAAAAATATTTGATGAAAAACGAACTTGATGATTTTAACAACATTCGAGAAGGGAGTGGTGACGATTACAACGAAATGGAGAAAATTTTGATAAGTAAAATTGTAGATTTTCCAATAGCTGAAGAAGCGCTGAAAGGAGCAAGCACAAATGAAGAAATGCTTGATGCGTTGCATAGAATGAGAGACGGAGTTATTGCTGGGGTTTTAGGTAAAACAGCAAATAGATATAGAACTAGAGAAGCAGATTATGGTAAAGGTTGGGATTTTAAAAGACAGTTTAATAGGTATGAAAATAAACGAGATAAAACATTACCAGAGGAAACCATTGGATCTGGAGTTAAAGTGTTTACATCAAACGCAGAAATATGTTGTTGATATCATCCAAAGAAGCTGGTAATGAAAGCACAGAGATCGATAACGAAATCGTTGATATACTAGATCATCTTAGATCGAGCGGATTACTGACATCGGACGAGTATGAAATTTTACATAGCGGTCTTATCTAAAAATATTAATATAATGTCACTAACATCAACCACATTATTACTTGATTCGTCGCAGACAACAGGAAACAGCGCAAACTTTTCTGTTTATTACAATCCGCCAATACAACTTGATCCTGAAAAATAGTATGAGATTGGATTAATTTCCTGTACAACATGGAATTCTATGGCTAACGTGAAAACTGGAGTAAATGACGAGTTTATGTTTATGACGCCACCTGATCAGCAGTTTAAAATATTAAAAATTCCACAAGGAGCCTACAACTGATAGCTACAACAAAAAAATTATTATCACCGCGTGGTGAAGAAATACTACGTAAACTTGTAAATAAAACAGCGCTGATGACTCCTGCTGTTTTTTAATTTTGTGTAGCGATTATAAAATAATGTCAGCTAAAAATTATCTCGATCTTGCTGAAGAATACGATACTGACGACGTTGTAACAGAATTTGAATACGTTGAGTATCTCGATGAAAACTCAAACGAACCAAATAAAACTTGTGTCAGAATTTTGAACACAAGAGACGAGGACGTGTTTCTACTACCGCATAAGGCAGTGTTAGAAGCGCGTGGCCAAATATTAACTGCGATAGGTGGTGATACTGCAGCTGGTGCAGAAATTGCGCTTGTCAATAACGGTTGGAGCTTATTTAAAAGTGCACGATATCAACTGGCCAGTCAAACCGTAGAAGATATTTCAATTCACTTGCCTATAGCAAGTACAATACTTAATATTGTCTCGTTTAGCGATGATTATTCTAGATCGGTGGCCACAAATATGATGTGGTTTAAAGATACCTCATTCGGGACAGCTGTTTCGAGAGAGTTTCGTACTGGCGCTGGTGTTCCTGCTGCAGATAACAATAATCTAATCGCCAATCCCGCTAATACTGCAGCCGGTGATATTGGAGACGCGATAAGATTAGCGGTCACAAGAATAAGACGACAACAATACAACGAGGGATTTGCCAAACGAAAAGCTTTTGCTGCAGAATCTCGCCAGATAACGATGATGCTTCCATTAAGTACAATCTTTGGATTTTGCCGTGAATAAAACAAAGTTTTTCGAGGAATCAAACATACACTTATTTTAGATCGAGCTGATCAATAATTGTATAATGCACGCTGATGGAGTGGCTGAAGGACAGTTTGCTATTACAAGATTAGCACTGTGGATGCCACGGGTTGTCCCCTCTGTAACTAAAACGATGGAGCTCGAATCATTATTGACCACCTATGCAAAAAAAAAATATACTTCCAGCAAAACAGGATTTATCAAACAGAAATTCCTAACGCAACTGATTACACATGGCGTGTTACAACCACGCCCAGCGAACAATTACCTCGACATTTGTTCGTTGTATTTCAACGACAGGCACGTCGTAATGATCAAGAAATGAACAATTCCATATTTGGTAACCCCGATGTCAGACGAATATTTGTTAGAGTAAAATCTAAACAATATCCCGAACGTGCAATCGAATGCAATTTTGCTGTAGACGCCACCAGAAACATATCTCGGCCGTATATGTACCTTATGGATGCAATGCAAAAATATCAGGACGCGGACAGTGGATCTCAAATATCAGTAGAAGAGTTTCGATCACTCCATCCTATCTTTTATTTTGATATATCAAAGCATTCCGAACGAGCTATCGGATCAACTGCTGATATTGAGGTCACCTGGACACTTGGCGTACTGCCAGCTGAACAGTATAACGTATTTGCGCTAGTTGTCAGTGATAGATTCTTGACAATTGATGCAACTAAGGGAAAAATGACTGTACAAGTTTAATCTAACAACCTTGATATAAAATAATGAAAACTAAGTACATAACTCGAGAAATATACCTAACATCCGGTCAAGTTGAAAAATTATCAGCAGCTGTTGCTAAACGTCGTTCTGTTTCTTTAACGATATCTCCAGCGACAGACGTCGCCGAGACTTCAAATAAAACAGCGGCTAAATTAATGCTAACGCAGCAACAAAACGATAAACTCAATCGCAAAGCGATCGAAGGAGAACCGTTTGTTCTTAAACTATCTGTTTCGCAAGTAACAGCAATGTCCAACCGCTATACGGTCGATGGCGGATTTTTTGGACCAGCTCTCTCTGTGATAACTAGCACAATATTACCAAAAATTGTGCCAGTACTAGGAACACTTGGACTAGTGGCTGCGTCAGGGGCAGTATCTGGCGCAACGAAAAAAGCAGTTGAAGGTAGCGGAATCAAACAAATCAATCGTTAACGACTCACGTCGTCGACTTAGTCACTCAGTTTTATGTAACAATAAAAGATAAATGCCAGCGCAAACGACAAAGTCGTCGAGAAAAACAAAATCGTCAAAAAAAAAAAAAAAGAAAACAAAACGCAATCGAACAAAACAAGGAGGATTTATTCCAATAGCTCCACTACTAGCGGGATTAGCGGGAAGTCTTCTTCCGGACCTACTAGGAATCGGACGTGGAATGACTTTACCAGGTACCAGGCGCCGTTGATAACAACTTTGTCGTCGATGACAGCCTCGACGAAGTCGTCGTTGCCGTTAAATAATTTTGATATCATTGAAAAATTGAATGACGTTGGCGGATTTCGCGGAGTATTTTCTAAAGACGAACTCGATGACGTACCAGCAGGTGGTTCGTGTGTTGTAAATATACAAAACTTCAATGATGGATCCGGCACTCACTGGGTTGCTATGATAATAATTATTTTGATTCGTTCGGACTTCTTCCGAGCGATCTCAGAAAAAAATATATTTTTAAAAAATTTAAAAAAATTAATTATTCGTCTAATCAACTACAGCCGATCGGAACATCTGCTTGTGGTTATTATTGTATAATGTTTGTCCGACAGATGTCTCCGAGTTCGATGAACTCCGCCCCTGACAACGTCAGGAGATTGGATTCCGATTTTTTAAAGTTTATTTTACAATTTGATAAACAACCTTCTCAGGCAAACGATGAGATTGGAGTTAATTTTTGTAAAGCTATCTAAAGTTTACTAGTAATTTTATCTTAATTACAAATATAAAAATGTCAACATACTGTCTCAAATGTAGAACTAAAACAGAAAATAAGGATGAGACGACGGAAAAAACAAAAAATAATAGAATCATGCTAAAAAGTATTTGTGTTGTTTGTGGTAGAAAGAAAAGTATGTTCCTGAAAAAACAAGTAGCGAAGACGTTAGGATCTGGTGTGGATAAAATTGTTCTGATTGATGATTAATCAGTTGGATTTCTTATAACAATATTTTATGAAACAAAATAAAATAAAATGAAATGTAATTGTGATTGTGATAAAGATCTTTGCATCGAAGAAGATAAAATCGTTACATACTGTAAATCATGCAATCGCCGTGAGGTAATTGGCAGCGGAATTGACATTCACAAAATTATTGGCCAATTACCAAAACCAAAAGGCGGTTGGACCTTGTCAGGTTATAAATATACTGGACCTTATAATCCTCTTGATAAACAACTTGACGAGAACGATAATCCATTGCCAGGACAAGACCCTTATAATCAAGTTGATGCAATAGCAATGCGCCATGATATCTGCTACCGGGACAACGAACAAGATAAGGCTGGTTGCGATAAAGTAATGTTAGACGAACTTCGTGATATGAAACCGATAAATATGCGAGAACGTGTTGATAGAAGGCTGATGCAGGGTTTTATTGGAGCAAAATATAAATTAGGACTTGGGAAAGAATTGTATGATGATCTTGCAGCGAAGACGCTAGCGTCTCAGCTACACAAACCTAAAAAACAAAAAGTTTCCGCGACGTAAGGTTGTTGCAAATGCCGTTGATGATATCTGGGCGATAGATTTAGTTGATGTGTCAAATCTTGCCCAATTTAACGTTGGAGCTGACGGCTCTCCAAAAAGATATTTGTTTAATGTCATAGATATTTTTAGCAAATATGCTTTTAGTGTGCCAGTTTCGGATAAAACAGGAACGTCGATAACTGACGCGCTAAAACAAATAATAACAAGTACTGAAAGAAAACCGAACAGAATCTGGACTGATCATGGAGCAGAGTTTTTCAACAAAAAATTTGAGCAGTTTTTAGAACAAAATAATATCAAAAAATATGTTACAAGAAACAAAGGTAAAAGCGTTGTCGGCGAGCGATTTAATCGCACGTTAAACGAGCTGATACATAAACATATGACAGCTAAAAATACAAACAGGTATATCGATGATCTTTCTCAAATAGTTGACAAATACAGTAACACAAAACATCGAACTATTAAAATGTCACCAAATAACGCAATTAAAAATCTAATATTGGCGAACGAAAATATGTACCGCAGACATAAATTTAAAGTAGGTGATAGAGTTAGAATTTCTCTGACGAAAAAAACATTTGAAAAAGGATTTACTCCAAACTGGAGCGAAGAAGTATTTGTCGTTGATAAAGTACTTTTAACAATACCTGTAACATACGCGTTAAAAGATTTATTAGGTAAATCTATAACTGGCAGTTTTTACGAGCAGGAACTTCAGAAAACTGAACAAGATGTTTTCGTTATCGAAAAAGTTATTAGGAAACGCGGCGACAAAAGTTTAGTTAAGTGGCACGGGTATAGCGATAAATTTAATAGTTGGATCCCAACCAGACAAATTAGGAAATAATGTTTCAGTAGATTTCCTCGTACTTACATTACATTTACATTTTACTGGTTTACATAACGATATTAGATATTGTCTGCGATCGTCAGAGATCGTCATTAAGTTAAAAATCTTGACAAATATAAAATCGAATTTTATATTTTTCTGTCGGTCTGGAATTTTGATGTTTAAAAAAGGTTTTATCAGCCGCCAAAACGATTGATTCTCACCTACTGTAAAATTAAATTTCAAAATTTTTTTGGCAATATGATATTTTACGTTATATCAACAAGTTGTCGGTCTGCTGTAATTTTTTTTTTATCAACTACACCTACAATCTCGTTTTGTTCGTCGTCGTTGTTAAATAAAATGTCATTCTCTGTATAACCAACCGACTTATCATTCGCGATACAATCGTGGCTAAAATTTCTTAAGACAGCATCTTGCTCGCAATCGCTGGCGTAAATATCAGCAAGTCGTTTCATTAAATCCATATTATAATATATTTTTTTATCTAATTTATTGTTATAAGATGACTAATGAGGTAAAATATCACCAAAAAGTTAATATATTAAATTATAACGAACTAGCCTAAGCAGTAAGAAAATGTTTGTTAGGGTATAATGCTTATTCCGTCGACGTCATTGTTACGCAAGGCGAAAATGATAGGATATTACTAACAGCAGCAGAGAAAAATAAACTTAACGATAGTGCAATAATGACGCTGAAATTTGATAAAGATGATATTATAGCGTTTGCTCATCATTGCTTAACCAAAAAGGAGTTAGCAAATATATTTAATCATCATATCTAAAGATAATCCTAGCATTATGTTCGCTTGAAAAAGTTGATCTTATTATTCCATCGGCAACAAATTTTACTGCCCTGGGATTAATATCAAAATGTTTTGCCGCAGCTGAAATCGATTTAAATTTGATTTCCTCATCTGTTTCGAGATTAAATGAAACAACAGGTTTTACCGGACATCTAAAATTGACACCACCACCACCTCGTCCTTTTCTCATATTTTTCTGCTGGGTAACTACTTCTAAATTTTCCAGTCGATTGTCAGTCTTTACGTTATTGATGTAAACAAAACGATGGCTGAGATAACCAACTTGATCGGTTAGTGTTCCTCTGACAGTTACCGTGAGATACCCCATATTATTCATAAAACCAACAACTGTTTTAGTTTTTCTTCTTCGAATAATTCCCTTATCATTTGCCTCGTATAAATCAAATACCGGATGCGGCTGAAACTCACTTTGTAAAGATAAGTTTTCAATATTGTCATCAGTGACCACGCCGTTAACATGATATACACGTTGCCCTTCTGGAATTTCGTCACAAAACAAAGTGTAAATAAAATCTTTCTTTAATATTTCCGTTCTCTCAGCATTATCACCTTTAACGCTAATCTTATGACCTGTTGGCGTTGCTCCTCCAATCGGTTGCCCGTATTTGATATGTATCACCGACCCTAACATATTACCAGCGTACAAGTCGTACTTGGGGTGAACGTAATAATACTCTTGTTCGTTTGCGCTTGTCAGATTTTGTGTCATTATTTCTATAAGCATTTTATATTTCTAATTGATTTTTCAACTTATCGATCGAAACAATTAATTAGAGATATGATATTACACTATTATATAACAATGCTGAAATTACGCGATATAGTCAAGAAGAGTCTTATGGGAGAACCTGAAAAAATAGCGACTGCTTTTAGAGGATTTGACAACAGTTATCGGTTTGATAAACAAACCGTACTGGTAAATTTCACTGCAAACAATCTCTATCATTTGCTAGAGCCAACTGTAAAACGTGAACTTGAAAAACATAAGGGTCTGAGAATATTAGTGCAATATCACGTTATATTTTCAAAGCTACTTGTGACGGAAAAATCGACTGACAAGGAAATCGCAGACCCTTACATTAATGCAAAATCAAAGCGTGTTTTGCTTGGGACTGATCTTTCATCGTTAGCTGATGAAATACACCAGGAAATTTGGAAAAAGATAGAAGAATTTATCCAATCGGGTTCGGGTTGGAAGTTTAAAATCATTACTGAAATTTTATTTCACACAATAAAATATAACCTATTACGCGGTAGTTCGTATACTGACCTACCACAAAAAATAAAAAATAAAAAATGCTGTATAAACGTCAAAAACGTCGATAACAGATGTTTTCAGTGGGCTATTCTTTCTGCGCTATTTCAAGCAGAAAAACACGCTGATCGCGTTGACAAGTATTTTAGTCACATATCAAAATTAAATTTTAATGGCGTTGACTTTTCAGTTGCAGAAAAACAAATACCAAAGTTTGAAAAGCAAAATAATAATATTTCAGTTAACGTATTTGGTCTAGATGAAAAAGAAAACGTCTATCCGAGATATATTTCAGAAAAAGCTTCACAATCGACAATAAACTCGCTGTTTTATAAGAATCATTACGTTTGGATCAAAAACTTTAACGGTCTAGTTGGCAGACAGTATAGTAAACAAAACAATAAAAAGTTCTTCTGTTATCGCTGCTTGCACGGTTGTACAGACAATGAAACATTACAAAAGCATTTGCAGTACTGTAGTGACGTACAACGAATAACAATGCCGTCCAAAACAATGAGTTTATTACGGTTTGCCAATCATAATCACAAACTAAAAATTCCTTTCGTTATATACGCTGATTTCGAGTGTTTACTTCAGCTTGTACTTGGCGTAGAAAATAATCCTGACCAATCGAGTACAAGAAAAACTCAAAATCATGTTCCATGTGGAGTGGCGTACAAGATAGTTTGCTGTGCTGATTCGAGCTTATCCAAACCAATCAAATTATATCGCGGTAAAAATCCAGCTGTTTGGTTTCTCAAGCAGTTAATTAGCGAAGTTGATGATATATTTAATCGTTTAGAAAGAATAACTCCAATGATAAAACTAACATCTCAACAAGAATCCAATCACGAGCAAGCGGAATTTTGTCATATTGTGAAAAAGCTTTTAACGTTTCTGATAATAAAAAAGTACGTGACCATTGCCATTTGACCGGGCAATATCGTGGAGCGGCTCATGATAGTGTAATTTAAGATTTCACGCTCCAAATTTTATTCCGGTTGTTCTTCACAACTTCCGAGGATATGATAGCCATATTATCGTAGAAGCTTTTGGTGATCCTGAAATAAAATCTCGTTTAAAACTCGATAATGTGATCAAATGTATTCCAAATAATTTTGAAAAGTATATGTCGGTTACGCTAGGTAAGTAGCGTTTTATTGACAGCTTTCAGTTTATGACAGCATCATTAGATGAGCTGGTAAAAGGATGTAGCGAGTTTGATAACCTACAAGATTGTTTTAAAGATAAATATAATCTACTGACTAAAAAAGGAGTATTTCCATACGAGTATCCCAACGATTGGAGTAAATTTGATGAAACGTCTTTACCTGACAAGGATAAATTTTATTCGCAACTCAAAAATGAAAATATAACCGATGACGAGTATAAATATGCACAAGATATTTGGAAAGAATTTGATTGTAAGACATTTGGTGATTATCATGATTTATATTTAAAAACAGATGTATTATTACTAGCAGATGTTTTTGAAAGTTTTCGTCGAGTAAGCTACAGCAATTATGGACTTGATCCTTGTTGGTATTATTCTGCTCCCGGGTTGTCATGGGACGCTCTGTTAAAGTATAGTAAAGTAAGGTTAAAATTACTGACTGACGTTGATATGTTCAATTTTATCGAAAAAGGTATTAGAGGTGGTATTAGCGTTATAACAAAGAAATATTCCGAAGCAAACAACAAATACCTGAAAGAGTACAATCCTAAGCTTCCTTCGAAGTATATAATTTATCTAGATTGTAATAATTTGTAGGGTTATTCTATGGTCGAACCAATGCCTTTTGGTGGATTTCGTTGGATTACATCTGAACAATTTCTATCAGGGACAGAAAAAAGATACCTGACAATGTTTCATATTTCGTTGAGGTTGATCTTGATTATCCTATTTCGCTACATAATTCACACAACGATTATCCTTTCTGTGCGGAGTCAATGGTAATAGATTATAGTATGTTATCTCAAGAACAACAAGCGATAGCATCACCAAGACAAAATTCTGTGGTAAAAAAACTAGTACCAAATTTACTCGATAAGCGAAATTATGTTTTGCATTACAAAGTTTTAAAACAAGCAGTAGATGCTGGTCTTGTGTTGAGAAAAGTTCGTAGAGTTTTAAAGCTTAATCAGTCGCCGTTTTAACTCAAACATTTCGAGAAGAGCTGTAGCGAAAACTGATTTTGAAAAAAACTTCTTTAAGCTTATGAACAATTCCGTTTTTGGTAAGTCGATGGAAAATATTAGAAAACGAGTAAATATCGAGCTAGTTAATGATATCAACCGCCGAAATAAACTTGTGTCAGACGATGGTTTTGTCAGTATGAAAATTTTTAATGAGAATCTTGTCGCAATACAGCGGCGAAAAACAAATCTGAAACTAAACAAGCCGATTTACGTTGGAGCTTCTGTGTTAGATTTATTAAAGTGGCTCATGTACGATTTTCATTATAATTTTGTTAAAAATCAATGGCCGTCCAGTAGACTATTGTTTACTGATACTGACTCGCTCATGTATGAAATCGAATGTGAGGACATCTATCAGGATATTTACGATAATCGACATCTGTTTGATCTTTCCGATTATCCTCGTGACAGTAAATTTCATGATGACACAAATAAAAAAGTTATTGGTAAGTTCAAAGATGAAATGAACTCAAGTATCATCAAATACTTTATTGGATTACGCAGTAAAATGTACGCCGTATTGCTAGACAATAATAAAATAACGAAAAAGGCAAAAGGTCTGCCTCGCGATTTTGTTAAAGAGTTTATGAAATTTGATGATTACAAGTACGCACTTGACGGCTGTGTTAGTTTTATAAGAGCAATGGCTATTCGAACAAATCATCATAAACTCGAAACAGATGTTATTATCAAACGTGGATTGAGCAGTTTTGATGACAAACGTTATTGCGAAAATGGAGTAGATAGATTTGCACTTGGATATTGTTTTGACAGTGACAAATAGCTATAGGTCTTGAATTATATTTGTTTGGAGGGTTGGAAGAGGTCTTGGATTATATTTGGGCTAGAAGTCTCCTAGCTAAAAGTCTTTCTGGGATAGGTCTCCGAGATGGTAATTTATATTTGTTTGGAGGGTTGGAAAAGGGTTTGGGCTAGAAATCTCCTATCTAAAAAATGAAAGTCGTTCTGGGATAAGGTCTCTGAGATGGTAATTTATTGTTTGGAGGGCTGGAAACGGGCTTTTGGGCTAGAAATCTCTTTTTCCCTTACTACTTAAATAGCTGGACGGGATCCCGCGGGTCGTGTTAGAACTACTGTGCAATCAGACGGTCCATAAGAAAATCATCTTACGTTTTTACTACAAAGTCCATATAAGACAGTGCGCAAAGAAAAGTTAATTCTTCTTCCCGCGAATCAGCGATTTACATTCATTTCTTGATGTTTTTGTAAATAATTGCCAGGAAAAATAACGCGATTTCTTAGTATAGTTTGGACAGGTCTAAAAAGTAAGTTTTGAAATCTTCATCTGTATAATCAAACCCTTTCAGTATATTTAATCATTCATTCATTAAGTTTTAAATCTTTGAAACTTTAGCTTCAATATATGCTTTATCAGTTATAATTAGACAGTATTTTTTCATGATATTGTGAAGTCAAATCAAGTGTTTCTTGAAGACCTTATTAAAATTAGTATTTATTTTTATTTATTTCCCTCGAATACCAAGTGAACATTTAAAAGAAAGCAATTTTTGTATTTCGATATGTGCTTGGTTTTGTTTTATCTGGTTTAACCCTGTCACTTTTTTTATTAGCAAGGATAAGTTATAGATGCGGCTAGTATATTTGATGGAGAAGGAACAGGGAGAAACTAACGACCCATGGAAAGCTATTGGGGAGAAACTAATTACCCACGGAAAGCTACTGGTAAGTTCTCTCACATCCCCATGATAGTCGAGCGAAGACTCAAATACACGCGGACAGAAGTGAGATGTACGAGTGATCTGTAAAGGCGAGGGGCCCGCGCGTGGCCTAGTGGTCCATGCCGCTTACCTCAATTCTGTCGGCATCGGTTCGATATGGTTAGTGAGAAAGCTTGCCAGGACCTTTCCTAATGTTGGTGGTTCTTTCCGGGGCCATTCCTGGTTCTTGTCCACTAAATATAATGGCCGCCATGTATAGCTTATTTTATGTGTATACTTTGTAATTTTCGTTTTTGAAGTCAGCATCTCGCCAACTGCTCCGATGAACTAGTGGTTAGAGAGTGCGCCTCGAATGCGAGAGGTCGCGGGTTCGATCCCCGACCGAGTCATACCAAAGACTTACAAAAATGCTATTAACAGCTGCCTCGCTAGGCGCTCAGCATTAAGATGTTATTGTTAAGACTGGTCGGCCTGGTGTCAGGATAATGTGACTGGGTGGGACATCATGCTACATGTCTACGGCATGATGCCTCAGTGCTAGACATCACTATAAACTGCCACACTGCAGACAACGTAGCGATATGACTGAAAAATTGTTAAAGCTACTTTAAAATTCCAAATCACACACATACACCCACACACATACACCGCTGTTGTGGACAATAAGACTCCTAATAATGCCATAATTTACAAGATTGCAAGAGAACGTCGTGCGAAATAAAACTTATTCTACTTTCGACTCTAGTTCCTCTATCAAGGGAGTGTTGGACACTATCTGCAAAATAAATGGTAAGAGAAACAACTCTTTCCGACATCTAAACTTCAGTAATAAAATTTCAACACCAAACACGACAATGAACTTGATGATAGGTTTTCTAAAGAGTCATCTTCATCTACTCTTTCAACAGAAGGCTGAAAGTCAAAAGGAAGATGGATTACAAATTTACGTCAATAATTCAGAAAGTTATACTCAACCGTTATCACATTTGGAGCTTTTGCATGCTTTAAACAAAGCCCATGCTACATCCACTGGACATGATATAATATATTGTCAGTTTTTGAACACCTACCGGATCCCATACTAATCGCTCTTTTGGGAACTTTCAGTGATTTGTGGAACTACTGATAATATACCAGAAAGTTGTAAAGAAGCTACGTTAATACCTGTTACCGAACCAGAAAATGATAGCACAAATCCTATGAACTACCGAAAAATCAATGCAAGATTCGTTTGGCATGTGAAGACTGACAATTTAATACCTTCTTTCTGAATTCGCTTCTGATATAACCGTAGTACCAGCGATCATCTGGCTTGTACCAGCGATCATCTGGCTTTAGATTGATCGTTTGTTTGTTGTTTTTTTCTTTTGCTACGCTTTTATCAAGAAAGAAAATTTATTAGCTGTTTTTTTCGACTTGGAAAAGGCCTATGAGACAACATAGACGTAGGAAATAATGAATGAGTTGCACAATCAGGGTCTTAATACGCCGTCTGCACACATATAGGAAATTTAAAGGACGAGTATGCTCCTCTATCGGAGATGTACAAATAAGATATGGGGTTGCCTCAGGGCAGTGTTTTATCTGTTACGCTTTTAGCATCAACATTAATAAAATTATCAAGTGTTTGGCTTGTGGTTTGCATTCCTCTCTGTAGGTTGATTATTTCCTAATATTTTGTCGACCCAAACATATGCATACGATTGAATGCCAATTGCAACAAAATATAAACAAGATTCAAAATTGGGTTAATGAAACGGTTTCAAGTTCTCAAAATTCAAAATCAAAAACGATGTGCATGCATTTTTGTCCGTTGCTATGTCAGTTATGACAACATGATGATCCTAAACTCACGCTTGACTGAACACCTACACCGGTTGTTGACAAAACATAGGTTTTATATCTAATATGGATTATGTATTGTTTATGGCTCAGTCAGAAAGTTTTATTTAAAGATGGTTGACCCGATTCGCCATAAAGTAATACGAATCGCATATGGAGCATTTAGGACACCCCCGTATAAAAGCTGGTGGCTGAGGCGAATGACCCACCTCTATCACATCCAAGAGAAACATTATGTAGACCCTAAAAGTGAGATCCAACCATTTATACCCTGCTTATATGTTTGTTTCCAACCCAAGTATAAACGTTTATGCAAAAATATACCAAATATCATCCCTACCTTTGACATTAGAATATCTTCCAGCCTTGACAATACAAACTTGACGTTTCAAAACTCCAAAAGTCAGATTGTTGCCAGAAGAAATAGTTCTTGAGGCAAAATGCATCTTGTCTCCTGCTTTTCCAGTGCTTGTTTTGTTTCTATATCCTTTCTCAAAATATGTGTAGCTTTTCATGTCCTACAAAATGTGGATCAAGCATTACTTTCTGCAATTACCGACACAGTATAAGAGTTTCTTTCTTAATTTTGCTGTGTTATAATGTTGCTTGTGTGCCAACTAAAATAACTACAATTTTGTCCCCTTGTGCAACCAATCCGGTTATGTTATTTTCAGGGTAGGCAAATTAACTATTCGTACTCATTATAAAAGCAAATCATCGTCTCTCAGGCCTGGTCTTTCGAGTAATTGTCAATCAATAAAATAATGTTTGGCCTAACCGGTAATTAGTTTTGTAATATTTGAAAATTAGCGTTATACACTATTAGTCTAGGTTTTTTCACGTGTTTTTGAATTAACATATAGAGTATCGAATTATTCACGATTTACTTTCGCGGTTCAGTTTGATGTATTAAAACTAGCTGCCTAAATGGTTTTCATCTGTGTTGGAAGATCGGAGAGAAAAGGGCATCAGTGGTGTTTGTATTTATGTATAATAATAGCAAGAAAAAAGTATTTGTTTGCCAGTGCACTGATAAGCAATACGGACAAAGTCAATAAAGTTATTTGCCAATCAGATTCATGATCTTTTCTTCTGTTTTAAGCCAATGTCCCCGTAAGCACGGCTCAAATGCAGAATGACTACCAAAAACATAAAATCAATATGATTACCTGGTATCTTGAATTATCTGTAATATCTAAGCAAAAATCACCCAAATTTTGCTTAACTCTTATTTTCCCAGTAAAAGCTGCTCGATATCCAACCCATCCCCGTTCCAATACAACAGACGTAAAATGTTGTATGCGGTGACTAACCATTCTTAGAAATGTATCCTTCGGGTCGTAAAATAATCAGTATTCTAATATTATTTAGTATTCTTCGTTCTCAACTTTGATATTGGAGGCTTCAGTTACGAATCATCTTTCTTATTTCATGTATAGGTACAAAATCAACTACAGATATATGTCAGCAGCATAGGCGACATGCCGAACTTGTGCACATAGCATACCTTAAGTGCATCATCTCGATTTAAAATGTCACGCTTGATTCTATCGAAGTCTCACCAAACACGATCGTATTGTATTGATAAATAATTGATAAGTATCTTAAATTGAGTTGTACAATTTGAATTTTAAATTTCTCTACAATCCTGAAAAGGCCCTTCTCACTTTACTGTAGAATGAAACTGAACATTC
The DNA here is from genome assembly GCA_016617855.1 of Megalonaias nervosa. Lineage (NCBI taxonomy): Eukaryota > Metazoa > Mollusca > Bivalvia > Unionida > Unionidae > Megalonaias > Megalonaias nervosa. Next base: position 127,883 of record JAECUM010010497.1, read on the forward strand.
ATTGTACCAAAGGTACTTGGCATCACACTATAATGTAGGATATCAGTCAAATTCACGAGACCTAGAACCAATTGCCCTTTCGTATCAGAAGTCAGAAAAAGGGAAAATAGGAAACAATTTGTTTGAATTGCGGCACTAAACTCAGCATAGCACTTTTTATTTGGGTCTGTGGCAAATTTACTTTTCGTTTACTGCTTCTCTAATTTTGTATTCCCTAGTATGGTTTCATAAGTAAAACAGAATGATTAATAAATTTCCTATTATTCTGCTTCAAATGTCTTGTATCAGTTTTGACGAACATGATTTGGGTTCGTTTTCCATTCCCAATGTAAATACAAACCTGCACGGTAGCTTGCCATGTCATGGTCAGTAGTGATAGTTCGTACGTTTCGTTTGGTTTAGCTTTTTGTTCCCAAGTCCTTTTCTAGCCCGTGAATATTCAGATTCAATATCGGTACTGCAATATTAGCAGTACAGTCACATTCTGTGGCTTCTTTCTTTGAGGCATAGAATTTTCCTTTGGAACAAAGATTATTACTAGTCACTACTTGAATGACATCATAAGACTCAGATTCTCAGCCTGCGTGTACACACAATGACAATCAGGCTGAAGATGGGAAGTCCCTAAACTTGAATACAAAGTGCTTGAATCGCATCCATTTCCCTGTATGTCTGTAACACTGAAATCATGCCCTCGTAACTGCTTCAACGTGTTTTCTTTCACATATCCTATCTATATCAATTCGGTTAGCCTCCACTTCGATGCTTCAAGTGTCAGAAATATGGCCATCAAGTGGACAGATGCTCGAAGAGCCAAGTATGTGGCCTATTCGGAGATCCTTCTCATCGGGAATCCGAGTGCAGAGCCACTTGACATTGAGTCAGCTGTGTAAAGGAGCACAAAGCCAATTTCAAGGATTTTGAAACCTGAAAACAAGAGAAGGAAATACAGAAGGTAAAGTACACTTCCAACATCCAGTATCCAGAGGCCAGAAAGCTTGTATAAGCCAGAACGGCCCTCCCTGGCCCAGCCTTCTCAAACGTAATGAAGAACAATCCCAAAACTACCAAGGACGCACAAACCCAAACAAGCCCACCTGATTCGTCATCAGGCTCAAACACGCCACATTTCAAAGCCCAGAAAGGCACAGAATCTACTCAGACAACATTTAACAACACGCCACCACCAAAATCACCAAATTGGATAAAGAGATCACAAGCAAACAGGCAGCAAAAGAGGTCTGATTACCCCATAAAGCTGCAGAATAGGTTTGGCGACATTGAGCACAATGATGCAGAAGAAACTGCTCCACGTACTCAAGGTGGCTCCAGACCTATGACCAAAACATATAACCTCGTCCTTCCGCCAGATAAATAAGCACATAGATTCCATCAGCGAAAGGGCTAATCTAATTACATAATCTCTATTTAAAACCATAACGAAGAACATCGACATTCAATGGAACTGTCGAGGACTTAAAACCAACTACAATGACATTCTTCTGCTTTTAAATGAACATGATCCTGCAGTACTATGCCTGCAGGAAACTTTTCTAAAAGATACGAGCATCACACTTAAAAACTACTCCCCTTTTAACACTTACACTAAAAATGTTGACAGGGCCTCAGGAGGAGTTTCCGTTCTTGTGAACAATAGGTCCCCTCATAGTGGTATCCCCTTAAATAAAAATTTGCAAGCCATTGCTGTAAGCGTCACTCTACATCGAGTAATGAATATTTTTATGTAATTTGTATACCGTCGTTCATATTAAGTAACTTATGATCTAAATATTCATTGATAGACCATTTACAATCCCCGTTGATCGGGAAGCTTTATATATTGCCCTCACAATCTCATCGTTTTGCTTTTATCTTTTTAATTTTATTATCGTTGGCGATAAAAAACCTTTTATCAACTGTAAATAATCCTATGTATTACGTTTTCTATGGCGTTATAATAGTCTCACAAGCTAGTGTGGCGTAAAACTACAATCAATCAATCAATCTTTCGATATAACATTGGCAATAGTGTGCATCCGATACTGCGAATATGGAGGGATTTTGATTTCATTAAAACGTTTTTAAGCTCTTGGTCCGTATTGGGTTTGGAAGACGTCCATATGAAGACCATTATTAACTGTAGCAACTTTCCTACCTGTGTTTTCATTGTGTTTATCATCATGTAGGTGAGAGTGTTTACTGATGTTTACACTTTGAACATACAGACGTTTCCCTCCACACCAGTCCACTCCTCTCTTCCAATTAAAATTTCCAGAAAATGTTCTGTCTCACTTGGAGGATAATGACATGTTTCCGGAATACTTTGTCCTTCATGCTTGTATTTTTGTCATCTGCATTGTGTGGTACGTGCGGACTACACTAGGTGTGCAATAATACTATTCATTTCATTCAGTCCATTGCAGACAGTCTCTTACAGTTTTCTTAGTAGACTACATCACAGAATTTTCTGTTCTTGAATGGTTATCTCTACAAAGATTGATTTAGATATGTGATTTTGTTATGTATATTTAATTTATATTGTGTTTCTGATGTGTGATTGAAAGCTGTGGAATTCTTGCCTACATAACGTTTAATATAATTTTAAATTCTAAACAAGATGTTTACTCAGTCTAAGTTAAAGGCCTCACCTTCTTAAGAGTTAGTAGAAATTTCTATTTTTATCACAGGTTGATTGAAATTTGTATCCACAGAGATTTGAATAACAATTTTTTTTCTTTTTATATTAGCCTTTGGCATCTATAGTTTTATTCAGTTGTGTTCAGATGCAAGTCTAAAATAATTATCTATTTAAATATTCATTGGAACTACTAAGAGTTCATAAACTTTGGGTTTACACGCTAATTTGGATTTTTTGTGAACTCATTCAAGGACACTAAGGAGTACATCATTGTTGCACACCAGGACAATCAAGACTGTATGAAATCATTTGGAACATTCTATACTTTTGGACATGTGATAGGACATTTATGATTGATTTGGGATTTAATTCACAATACTGTAAGAGTCGTTTGAATTTTCACTTTGTATTATAGGGAAATAAATAGTTTCTTGAAGTCAACTTAAATTGTTGGTTTCACTTCCTTACTGTTACCTATTTTAAGACCTAACATATTTAATAGCGATAGTGCCAGATAAGTAGATTCCTGAATTATCTCCCTTAAACCATTCAATGAATATACGCACATACAGTAATGTACCAGAAGTGGAATTTCATGTGGATACATCTCTTACATATTAATTTCAGATAAGTACTAAGTTACATGCATTTGTTTATACGGGTGGCTTTTTCAGTTTACTAAGGAAAATCCCAATATGTATTTCACAGCATTCGATTTCCTTCATTGATTGTATAAGATAAGTTAATTACAAGTGTCCTAAATATTTTTATACAGCATAGTTTATTTATGTTACCAATTCAGTCCATATTGTTCCTCTTTGATATCCACTTCCAATCGCGTTATATGGATTGACCTGGGGACATGAGATTGCATGTTGAATTTGTATCTGAAGACCTTCTTCACAACAATTTATTACCTTTGAATCTATCAGTATAAATCTTGGTCCGGTCCTATATGAAACATTTTTACTAGAACATTTATATCGCCCTCTTTTTCAAGCCCACTTGTGCAGTGGTATATTCCCTTTTCTAAGGTATTTTGTATTGATTTGTATACCTGTGGACAAACTATAAGTTGCTACAAAACAAGATGATCGTTTTCTTATGCACTAATTAAATTTTGGGACAAATTAGTTTGCAATAATGTCTTGTTTTGGATTGTGCTTTCGATTCATATCCCGTTACTGTCTGATGTTCCTCTGATGGTCCAAGACTGATTTTTCACTAGAAAATTCACAGAATGTGCTAGCTATGACACATCCGGTTTCAAAGAAGGGTAAATGGGTTATTAGATTTTATAAAATACTTTGAATGAAGAATTAAAACTTTTGTTTAATGTAAATACAGATAAGTAGTGTAGTGGGATAGAATAGCGTCAATGGGACTTCTATATTAAACTAGGGGGGTTGTACCCTGGCGACAATGGGAATTTAACATGGGAATTTTAACATGGGTGGGACTGTATAGCGTCAAGATTTATAGCGTCAAAAGCACACCCTCGGACGATATAGCGTCAGTGGGAATTGGCATTACAGACCCCACCCCCCACCCCACCCCCGGGCACGTTTACGGACAAGATTTATACGGACAAAAGAATCACCCTGGGCACGTTTACGGACAATGGGAAAATACATTACAGACCCCCTGGGCACATTTGCGGACAAGATTTATACGGACAAAAAATCACCTTGGGTCTGTCTACGGACAATGGGAATTTTGTATAGCGACTAGCACACCCTGGAACTGTATAGCATCAATGGGAATTTTGTATAGCGACTAGCACACCCTGGGACTGTATAGCGTCGATGAGAATTTTGTATAGCGACAAGAGGAATGGAACAGGTAGGGTGACGTCACGGTACTGGACAGTTGCAACAGTGTAGCAAGGACCGTGACGTCATTCCACCTGTGTCATTTCTATATACAAACACGAATCATTCGCGTTCGTGTTTGCGTATAGCAAGTACCGTGACGTCATGCCACCTGTGTCATTTCTATATGCAAACACGAATCATTCGTGTTCGTGTTTGTGGATATTATAGCTCTCTATACACAGGCCATCAGCCAATCAACAGTACTAACAACAGCAACTATAAAAAATCAGCCACTGTTTCGTAGGCTGATGGCTTATACCAAATTACTTAAATACATAGAATCACGAACCATTCGTGTTCTACATCAATTTAATTCCTTAACTCCTAGACACTTGCAACAATGTAGCAAGTACCGTGACGTCATGCCACCTATGTCATTTCTACATAAAATACGAATCATTCGCATTCGTGTCTGTGCATAGCAAGTACCGTAAGATCATGCCACCTGTGTCTTTTCTATATACAAACACGAATCATTCGCGTTCGTGTTTGTGTATAGCAAGTACCGTGACGTCATGCCACCTGTGTCATTTCTATATACAAACACGAATCATTCGCGTTCGTGTTTGTGTATAGCAAGTACCGTGACGTCATGCCACTTGTGTCATTTCTATACAAAATTTGAATCATTCGCATTCGTGTCAGTGAATAGTATAGTATAGTATGTTTTATATATTCTCATTTTTTCCATAGATTGATGAACGTCAATCTATCATACACAAATTATAAAATCGACTAACAAAATTTTTTAGGTAAGAGAACAATGTTTTGGGGAGTTAAATATAAATTATACAATCGAATAAAAAAAATTTTTAGGCAAGAAAGAATAAATATCTTTTCGAGGCAGTGCAGTGGCCCTGAAAAGGGTCTTTGTCGCGAACGTATAAACACACCATACTTACTATCCAAACCAACGAACGAGAACGCATAAAATGCACACACATATACTATCCACACCAACGAACGCGAATGCATAAAACACACACCTATTTACTATCCACACCAACGAATGAGAAAGCATAAAACACACACCTATTTACTATCCACACCAACGAACGCGAATGCATAAAACACATACACACACACACACACACACACACACACACACCTATTTACTATCCACACCAACGGACGCGAATGCATAAAACACACACCTATTTACTATCCTCACCAAATGAGAATGCATAAAACATACACCTATATACTATCCACACCAACGGACGCGAATGCATAAAACCCCTACTCAGTTTTAGTGTCGGAACGATATGATAGCTCATGTCATGGTGAGGGATAGAGAGAAGTCAAAGAGCATTTGTAATGATAATTTTTTTTAAAATTAAACAACAGACACATTTTTTCAAAACACAACATTTTTTATTCAACAAACAACTAATCACTAACAAGTAACAATAACATCAAACAAATTATTTTTGACAAGGTTGACAACGTTGTGAAATCATGTGAGATTTCCATTGATGGAAGTCATGAGGCCATTGATGTACACTACGTTTCCTAGCTAAAGACAAGAGATAACCATAATGGTCACAAAACCATCGATCTACTTTCTCATCGTTTCTAGAAGAGTGACGATCAAAATAAGTCACTAATTGTTCTAACGGATATCCAAGACTGCATAGATGAAGAAAATACACAATATTGTCCACACACCATGGAGTCTGTGCCTTGCAATTTCACATTATTGAATCGTGTCGTCTGGGCATTTCTTCTCATAAACTCAGTGATGTCGTCTTCCAAAGGGAGTAATCCATACGAATCAAAATATTCCACACAATCCTCTTGAGGGATGTAGACGGCAACCCAGTGGGTTCCTGGGAGGTGACTGTCGTCCGTGTTGATGACATAAGCTTGATGGTCTTGAGGTTTGCGATGAGGTAGTTCATCTTAGCGCACACAACAGGATTCCAAGAAGCAGTATACGAACTATTGTTCAAAAGGTAATAAAGTTCCCAGGTATCCATTTTTTGTTGTCTTGTTTTTTTTTTCACAAGTAATGATAAGTCATCAATTCAATTCTGACTTTTTGTTTGAAACGCTCTGTCAAGTAGCCGTTTCTTCTCCTTGTCTCCGCACTCTGGGCTAAGAGAGATTCGATGGGATAGATCTCTAGAGTAGTCAATGGAGGGCAGGAATGATCACGCAAGCCTTTATACCACTCATGCAACACTGCTTCTTCTGAGATGAGACTCCAAGCGTCGTTCAGATACTTGTGCAATTTTTCTTCTTGACTCATCATCATACATTTATCGTGTTGAATTTGACTGGGATGGTCGTTTTGACATCCAGAACAATATTTCTTACTCAATTCCGTAATTGTATCCGCCAGGTGTTTAACAAAACAGGACACCAAATGTTGTTTTTGTTCTGGCCATCTGGACGTGACCACAACCTCGTTCTCTTTGTCTTGGTCTTGGGGTTCTGCTTTCACGGTATCCTCCCATTCTATGCCCAAAGATTCTCCACCGTTCAAAGAGGGAAAAGGATCTTCCATAGTTTCTAATAGTCTAGAATGACTTCTCTCAAACTGTTGATTTCTATGGTATTATCGAATTCGGCATACAGGATGACGTTTACTGTCTCAGTGAGAGCTTCTGCAAACTGAAGTTCCACACGCAGTTGACCGGATTTTATAGGGTGGAAATGTCCCTCGTCGATGCCTTGGTCTGGAGTGAAATCAAAAGCCCACAAAGTGTAACCTCCTTCATAATCTTCGTACGAAATGCCGTGACTGGTGTTGGTTCCTAGCTGTCCGGTAGCTTCGTAAAGGGACAAGTACGATCTCAAGTAATTCTTCTGGGCAAAGTTAGGTTCGAAGGGTCTGGTACACAAGGTCTTGCCATCGCGACTGACTTTGATCTTGGACACTCTGTAGTGCTTAAACTGGAAAGGATTTTGATCGTGGGCTCCGTTGAAGGCTGCATTACTGACGATGCCAACGATTAAATGTTTGGGTAACTGTCCTTGGAACAGATGATCTTCGATCTTGGATCGGAGTCCAGCAGCAATGGTGAATGTTCTCACTTCTACACGTCGTATCGGATACTTGGCGGTCGTTCTGCTCAATGTGTGACTAATGTCGTTTCCCGCTTTAGGTAACACTTCTACGCGACGCACGTAAAGTCTGGCTTCTTGGATGATAGTTTTGTACTCGTTGGCATGAGCCATCAAATTGAAAGCGACACTGCTGCGATTGAGTCTCAGGCGAATATTAACTCCGTTCAGCAAACACTTGTCTTGCAACCACATGTCCAAATGCAAGCGATCCATCAGTTCTAAACTACGACCTTGCAGGATTTTTATTCGACGGTTGTTAAAACCCACATTGTGAGGATTGTCATCGGCTGTCAGGGTTGTGTCGTTAAACGTGTCTTCATTTGCGGTGTCTGGTTTCCATACCTCGCAAGCATCCAGATGAGTGTTCTTGGCCTTTTTTCCGTACGTCAAGAGATTTTCTAGGTACGCTCGGTTAGGGTAAGTATCCATACTGCTGCTGACCAGTTTGTTATTCAAGTACAAATCCACTTCGCTGAACAAGGAATGCATGAAATTGTTGACGGGAGCTACTGTGGCATCGGCTCCCGGATTGGTGTTGTCGGTTTTGATCACTTTCAGTTTCAGATACAAGTAACTGCTAATCAGATCGATGTAATCTTCGGGTTGTCCTTTGATTCCAAACTCGATGGGAGCTGAATCCGTCAAAAAGAAGACGGGATGAAATTCGACCCATTGGGATTCTTGCATCGTCATCATGGTGGGTGGCATGGCAAACAGATCTAGTTCCGACTTGAAACAAGCGCAAGACTCTCGGTGCATCATTTTCTCTGATTTAATAATCAAAAACGTCTAACTCTCGGACGGTTTTTCTTTTCTAAGTCTATCTAGCTCTAGGGGTGTGAAGTCCTCTGAAGGTGTCTTTTCGTCTTCTTTTTCTGCCTTGTCCTTACTGTGGCGTCAGGGAAGCAGGAATGCCTGACTCGGCATTGCCCAGGGCATTTATAGGAGTTTCTCGTTGGCCCAAAATGTCTTTGCCTCTTTGATGCAAGACATTTTTGCCTGCTCTCAAGAATGCTTCTTTGGGAATTTGTTTGTCGATGATAACATTTGGGAGAAATTCTTTGCCTTCCGTCGAAGCGGCATCATTCAGGGCGTGCAATCCTCCTGTCATCATTGGTTTCAAAACGGGAGAAACCGAGCGAAACGCCGATTTCAGCATATCTCGTAAACGTGTCCTCGTTGTCGAGGGACTCCTTGGTACACCTGATACATGACTGACAAAGAGTTAGAGTAATCGTTTTCGAAAATGGAGTTTCACTGTGACTTTCCCTTTGGTAAATGGAATATTTTCTCCTAGATCTCCTTTTATAGTAATGTTGACAGTGTCGAAATACGACTTACTAACCGGCAAATAGTGAGGATGTACAAATTCGCGGTGAACGTGATAGGTGTTTCCACCTTCCTCGTCAGAGTTCGTGGCAGAATCCACTTTGAAAGGAATGACACGCAGAAACGGTACGGAGGTGTGTCCCACCACGTTGTACTCCGCCACATCGGAGTACACAAAAATCAAATTCAGTCCTTGATTCATTTCTACAGGGAATCGAAAATATTTCGCAGAATCCAAGTTGCTAGTAATGGCTTGTATTTCGGTTTTCACCTTGATCAACTTAGGGTCTCCACCCAAAATGTCATACAATTCAGGACAAAATGTAATGGCCAATACTTTGTCCTCTGAAAATTTGATGAGTAGGCGACGAGCTATTTTGTGGTATTCGATCGTGACACTTTTTCTGGATCTCTCCAAGGCTGTGGCAAACACGGTATTGAATTTGGTAGAAATCGTGTTCGCCAAATGTTGTCCACTAAAATAATAACCTGGGGGAATGGTCAACTGATAGGTGGTTCGTTTAGTTTTGGGATCTTGTGTTTTCATAAAGTCACTTGCAGTGGTGCGTTCATCCAAGGCTTGTTGCACTTGCTTGCCATGAACTTCTACCGTAAAAGTGTTTTGATTTTCGATGATGTTTTTTATTTGTGTAGGGTGAATCATTTCCACCAAAGTCACTTCCCAATAGGCTTCGTGATCCAATTGGATGGCCTGAAGTAATTTGGCAGTGTAACAGCACAAAGTGTTATTGGGAAACACCTCCATGGAACTGTCACTGGGTAACGGTAAGTAAAATTGGTTGTTTATAATTCCACAGTTCTAGTGTCCGAGGGGGTCACTGGAAGTCAGAGGAGTGTCTAAAAGAGGATTGTTGTGATTAGATTGGTGACTGTTGGATGGGGGGCTGACGTTGGACGCAAGGCTCCCGATCGATTAATATTTCAGGGACGGATTGGGAAGAAGGTAACCGATGCAGCTGCTGAGTAAAATGGTCCACAATTGTTTGTCTCCTTGTTGCAAACTCAGATTGGGAATGGCAGCACCGATGACACAATACACCACAAAGATTTGGCAGAAAAAGACGATTTGCGTTTTAGGCACACGATCTCCACACCACACCCACAAGGGTTGCTTTTGTAGATCTTGCAGAGAAGAACTGGGGGAAGGAGTGGTCACTGCAGTAGCTGAGGCTGTGTTGAAGGGCATGATGGTCACTTCTTTTTATAGTTGATGATTTGCGAAGCGTCGATCCAAGAGTCAAAACTGGGAGGATATCCTTTCCAACGTACTTTGACTTCTTTGACACGTTTAGTTCCTACTTTTGGGGTTCTTCGATCGAGTATGCTTTCGATCTCGTACACTTCGTCTTCTTTTTTGGTCACACGTTGTAACTCGGGCAAGTAAAACGTTCCTTTTAACACTTCTCCGTTCATGTCTTCTAATTTATAGACGGGAGGATGACGGTCACGCACACGTTCGGTGACACGAAACAATTTGGTGGTCCAGTTGGGTAAGTAACCTTTGTCGAAAGTGCGTTTGGTTTTGCCAATGCGCACCCAATCCCCTGCTGCCAATACTTTAGTTTTCTTGGGGACAGTCACTGTCGGGGAAGTACCAAACAGACGCTCGAAGACGGTGACTTCGTTCTCGGGAGTCACTTCTTGGGGGGTACGTCCGATGCTTCGATGGTAAGATTGGTTGTACGCTTGGACGAGGTGCGGTAAGACGTCGATGCACTTGACAGTGTGTTGATGCGTAAAATATTTCCACATGCGTTCTTTCAAGGTGCGTTGAAAACGTTCCACGATGCTGGCTTTGGTTTCGGGATTCTCGGTGGTGAAAAAATGAATGTCACGTTTCTTCAATTCTTTTTGGAAAGCTTGGTTCAGAAACTCGATGCCTTTGTCGGTTTGCCATGGAAGAGGGTGACGTCCCCTTTCTTTCAACACCAGTTTGAGGTCTCGCACTAACTCACTGCTCGATTTGGAAGTCAATGGCACGACCCATGAAAATTTTGAAAAGACGTCGATGACACAAAACAAATATTTGTAGCCACGATTGTAGGTGGCCAAATGAGAGACATCGGCTAAATCGGGTTGCAATTGATGATCGATGCTATCCACTCGGGTGCGACTTCTAGAAAATTTTCGTCGAATGGGTTTGTGTAAAGTGTACGTGGCTTGTTCTTGTAACCAGCGTTGTACTGAGGTAAACGGATACTTTTCAGTCGAGTTTTGGCAGCAGGATACAATTTCTGAACTCCACCGTAACCTGCAGGATGGGATGGATCGTAGTAAATGCTGGCTAACACATTCTCCATTTTTTTAATAAGTGATCCACTCTTCGCTGATGGTACTCTGAAGTGGTTTAGAAACGGCTTTACATGTCCGATGTGCCACGAGAGTAGAAGTCGAAGGTAGTTTTGGTGGTGGTGGTGGTGGTGGTAATGGGATGGCCTTGTTCTTCTTTTCTTTTTTCACTTCTGGTTTCCCTTCTTTCTTTTTCACTTCTGTCGAAGGTGTAGTGGGCATCATCTTTTTAACCCAAGCTTTAAGTTCTTCTCGTTGCGGTGTAGGGGAAGGGGTCAACAAGAACGCTTCAATCTTACTAGGGATGGGAGCTGCTGACGGTGTTTGAAAGACTTCTCGTGCCTCTTCTTCCTCACGCATACGTGAGGCTACGTCTATCTTGACCACTGGAGGTGGTAGTGGTGGTGTTGGTTGACTTTTCATCAAGGCCTTAAGATCTTTCAGAGTGGGTAGAGCTGTTTCGTCTAAAGCTTTCTGGTGAAAGAGTTGCAGTCGTTGTAACAATTGACCGTACCGCTGAGAAGTTTCCGTTTCTGTCAAATCGCTGCGATCCATCAATGATTGAAATTCGTGTTGTAACTGGGACATCTCGGTCAAATGAGGATTGGGTGGTAAATGCGGGGTTCGTTGTTTTTGCCAACGATGTTATTCCATCCATCGTTTGTTAGGCACTAAAGCTAGTTTTCGTCCTTCCATCGGATTTCAAGGATCACGACTGAGACCTTTTGACTCCAAAGGTCCCTTTTATCTTCTTGGATCTTTTCATCTTCATCCTCCCAGGATGTTTCCCAATAGTCCTTTCAACAAGGGTCCTCCTATTGTTCCCATTACTCCTTTCAGTAAGGGTGCTCCTACTGTTCCCATTACACCTTTCAGTAACATGGGCAAAAAGGGCCAAATTCCTCCTCGTTGCAGCAACATCTTTTTCTTTTGACCAATGGGTATTTTCTTTTGGACCATTTGGCGAAGAACGTGTCGATGTTTGGCTGAGCATTCTTTCTGGTGTTTAGACAAAGGTATTGTGCCTTTCAAGACATTCAGACAACATTCGCACACGGTATAGATGACGTCTTTGGAGGCAGTTTGAATGAGTTGTTTTCGCATGGGTGGAGGAGCTTTGGACAGGACGGACAACATGTCCCAATATTTGACTAAACGAGGTGGCAGTCCTTTCCTTTTCTTTCCTTTGGGGGTAGAAGAGGAATGTCTTTTTTGGGGTGGTTCGTTGGTTCCGTGGCACTCAGCAAAAAATACACTAACGTCAATGACTTGTCACACGGTCTTTTATCCTTTTTTGGGGACTATCGCTTCGTCATAAAGGTGACAATGTGTTTTCCAAAATCGCCAAATAATCCTCCTCTTTGGTGGCTCTTCTTTTTCTTTGGACGAGTGTGTCTTTTCTGGAGGCGACGTCTATGTTTGACTAAGTGGGTTTTTTTTGGATGACGTGACTGTCTTTTTCTTTTTCCTTTTCTTTTTTGGACCGAAGAAGGAACACGATGGTAACGGTGTGCACTTGTTGGAGGGGCCATCTTTGGGCGTTCAGCAGCACAACAACACTAAACCTATCGTTTGCCTCAGGTCTTTTTTATACTGGAATGCGTCGCCACTGATTGTCTTTACGTCGTATCAACTTGATGACAGGCAACACACGTCGTGGAGGAGTTCGCAATGGACTAAATCGGGACAGTTCTTGCTTGGACAAATCCAGTAAACTCTGTAACACACCCGTTCTCTCTTGGACTTTGATTTTGGGGGCAGGTACTTTGTGAGCAGCGGCCACCGCCGCTAAAGAGGATGAGGGTGTCACCGCTGGAGAAGAAGATTTTTGAGACGCTCTCCTGTGGGTTGAAGCTGTTTTCTGTGGGCTTTTCTTTTTCTGAGGCTGTGACCTGGTCTTGACACCGTTGCTCTTTTTCTTTTTCTTCTGGGTACGTTTGGGTGTGGCTTTTTTCTTGGGGACAACTTTGGGAGCATTAGGACCCCATTTTAAGAGGGAACGAATGATGACACCTCCTAAAGGTCCACTTCCTCCAGGTTTCAAAATGATTTGCTTTTTGGTTTGAGTGTCGATGCGAGGATCGGCTAGTTGCGTCAAGGCAACTTTGTTTCTCTCAAAAAAAACGTTTGGTTTGATGTGGAATCTGAATGATGCCTTGCAGTAATTGACGTGCTGTCACCGTAAACCATCGTAAGACTTCTTTGAGACTTGTTTCAAAGACACGAGCTCGTATTTGTGGATTTTTTTCGCGACTGATGCCGTACAAGGCACGAATCAATTTGATGGGAAGATGAGACTGAAGGGACGTCAAGTTGACGATGTGTGAGACAGAGCCAAAGTGACCGAGGTTTTTATAGATTTTTTATGGGTGAATGTGGTTGTGGTTAAGTCGACGACGGGGACGTGTATACGACAGGCCCTCCGTCTTGGCACCAGTGGTGAAACAGATGGGTACGAAATCGCAAATAATCGGGAGTGGTGGATTTTAAATCCACGAGTAAATAGGCATGTGGGGTTTGAGTGGCATCGTCGTACGCATGAGTCAGCCAAGGCGTTCCTAACTGTTTGGCTAACACTTGCACTTGCGATTTATCTCTAGGGCTTTTAAACAAGGCCACGTAATGAGCATTGAGACTGATGGTGCGATGGGCTTTACTTTGTTGAAACAAATTTTGAGTGATGTGAATGACACTGGCATTATGATGATGCCCTTTGCGCGTAAACCACAGTTTAATTTCTTCTTCGTCTTCTCCTAACATGTCGTCAAAGATGACCAAATGGGTTTGACTAAGGTCAGACATAATCCCGTCGTCTTCGCTAGGAATGCCTTCTACAAACACGATGGAATCGCCTTGACGTTCTCGCAGAAGGCTGTACGCCGATTGCCAGTCTTAGTAACACCACACGATGCGTTGAGGTGGACGATCGATCAAATGATGTTTATGTTCGATCAAACGTTTGACAAATTCGGTTTTGCCTGAACCGCTAGGTCCGGCAATGAGCATGTTAAAGGGATGTCGAAGATACAAGGTCTCCCAACTAACACGATCTAAGTGTTCGTCGATGACTTTGAAAGTGGAGGAAGAGGGAGCAGACACGGTAGAGGTAGTCATAATAGTAGCAGTGCAAGGAAAATGTCAGTTTTGACACGAAGACAGACAAGACAAGAGTTTTTATACCTTTTTCAGGACACGTTTATTGTCATCTTTAAATGTAAACAACACGAAAGACAAAAATACATAAAAGCCAAATGGCTAAGTACATGAATAAAAGACACATCAAAACGATCATAGTGGAATATAAACAAGTCTCTGTACAATATTTGTGGTGATCAAGAGGTGAAATCGTAGGGATAGTGTATGATGTTGTTAGAGTCTCTACATTCGTTTGTACAGTCACACAGGGGTCCTCCCGGAATGGCCTTTCGGGGATGTTTATGACTGTCCTGTCCTGTCCTGAAGGGAGTTGTTCTTCTTCTTCTGGTACTGTCACTAACACAGGTTTAAATGTTACTTTTTTCACGGAACGTTTTAGTTGTTTAGGATTACAAATCTTTTGCATAGTGTGCCACTTCTTTAATCCAAGCTTCGAAGCCCCAACTTTTCCAGTCACGTACATCTTTCCAGTGAGGGTGTAAGTCACAAGCTACACACACATCGTCATACACATCTTCAGTACCTAAAAGTTCACGAATCTTTTTTTCCGCAGAGGTAGAGAAGTATCGAGATGAAAGCGCAAAGCTTTGAGCAGAATGAGTCTCTCTTGTACATTTAATGGGACCACTTTCATGCTTTTTGGAATGGTAGGTACTGTTCGTAAAGAGTCCACAAAGAATCAGCTGGTAAACGAAATCCCAGAAAGCAAGTCACTAAGACACACACAACACGTTGACCCCAATTCAATGGACACAGTTCTCTTAATAGGTGTTGGTAATCCTCCACTGCTTGAATAGTGTCATTGATTTCCTTCCACGGAATATGTAGTATCACGAATGATAAAGGTCGTGGCATAGTAGTCTGTTTTGATACCTTTTTTCTCTTACCTCAAACAGTTCTCCTACAGCGAAAGTAATGAACGTAGTGAGTAATTTCTGACCACTGCCATTCCAGGAAACGGTCAAGAATGTCAATAAAATCTTCAAATGTAAATGGTCTAAAGCGAAATAGTAGGAAGAACGCACCCTTGATCCAGAGAAATCGGACTTGTTTGTTGACTTTCGTCAATTTCCTCTTGTGAATTTCTCGACACAAAAGTTCTACAGTCACTAATTGAGATTTGGCTCTGGCAAGTCCCTGCCAAATGTCCTTGTAGATCTTCTCTTGCAATTCTTTTGGTAATTTTTGAAGATTATTTTTTACATGGAGTTTAAATACTTGTCTAGGGGTTGTCCAATGTTTGACTCCTAGCCAAGGAGCTGGTTTCTTAAAAGACATGGTAGGCCCACTTCAATGACGAGGTCCCACTAAAGGTAGCTAGTGACAATCTGGAGACCATGTTGGTGTGGATGGTAAATAGGTGTGTGTGTGTGTGTGTGTGTTTTATGCATTCGCGTTCGTTGGTGTGGATAGTAAATAGGTGTGTGTTTTATGCATTCGCGTTCGTTGGTATGGATAGTAAATGGGTGTGTGTTTTATGCTTTCTCATTCGTTGGTGTGGATAGTAAATAGGTGTGTGTTTTATGCATTCGCGTTCGTTGTTGTGGATTGTAAATAGGTGTGTGTTTTATGCTTTCTCATTCGTTGGTATGGATAGTAAATAGGTGTGTGTTTTATGCATTCTCATTCGTTGGTGTGGATAGTATATGTGTGTGTATTTTATGCGTTCTCGATCGTTGATGAGGATAGTAAGTATGGCGTGTTTATACGTTCGCGTCCGTTTGTGTGGATAGTAAATATTGTATGTTTTTTCTTCTCTTCCCGTTTGTGTGGATAGTAGATATGGGTGTGTTTTTTCTTCTCTTCCCGTTTGTGTGGATAGTAGATATGGGTGAGTTTTTTCTTCTCTTCCCGTTTGTGTGGATAGTAGATATGGGTGTGTTTTTTCTTCTCTTCCGTTTGTGTGTATAGTAGATATGGGTGTGTTTTTTCTTCTCTTCCCGTTTGTGTGGATAGTAGATATGGGTGTGTTTTTTCTTCTCTTCCCGTTTGTGTGGATAGTATATATGGTATGTTTATGCGTTCGCGTCCGTTTGTGTGATAGTAAGTATGGTGTGTTTATGCGTTCGCGACAAAGACTCTTTTCAGGGCCACTGCACTGCCTCGAAAAGATATTTATTCTTTCTTGCCTAAAAATTTTTTTTATTCGATTGTATAATTTATATTTAACTCCCCAAAACATTGTTCTCTTACCTAAAAAATTTTGTTAGTCGATTTTATAATTTGTGTATGATAGATTGATGTTCATCAATCTATGGAAAAAATGAGAATATATAAAACATACTATACTATACTATTCACTGACACGAATGCGAATGATTCAAATTTTGTATAGAAATGACACAAGTGGCATGACGTCACGGTACTTGCTATACACAAACACGAACGCGAATGATTCGTGTTTGTATATAGAAATGACACAGGTGGCATGACGTCACGGTACTTGCTATACACAAACACGAACGCGAATGATTCGTGTTTGTATATAGAAATGACACAGGTGGCATGACGTCACGGTACTTGCTACATTGTTGCAAGTGTCTAGGAGTTAAGGAATTAAATTGATGTAGAACACGAATGGTACGTGATTCTATGTATTTAAGTAATTTGGTATAAGCCATCAGCCTACGAAACAGTGGCTGATTTTTTACAGTTGCTGTTTTAAGCACTGCTGATTGGCTGATGGCTTGTGTATAGAGAGTTATCATATCCACAAACACGAACGCGAATGATTCGTGTTTGTATATAGAAATGACACAGGTGGCATGACGTCACGGTACTTGCTATACACAAACACGAACGCGAATGATTCGTGTTTGTATATAGAAATGACACAGGTGGCATGACGTCACGGTCCTTGCTACACTGTTGCAATTGTCCAGTACCGTGACGTCACCCTACCTGTTCCATTCCTCTTGTCGCTATACAAAATTCCCATCGAGGCTATACTATCCCAGGGTGTGCAAGTCGCTATACAAAATTCCCATTGACGCTATACAGTCCCAGGGTATGCTAGTCGCTATACAAAATTGCCATTGACGCTATACAGTCCCAGGGTGTGCTAGTCGCTATAAAAAATTCCCATTGACACTATACAGTCCCAGGGTGTGCTAGTCGCTATCCAAAATTCCCATTGACGCTATACAGTCCCAGGGTGAGCTAGTCGCGATACAAAATTCCCATTGTCCGTAGACAGACCCAGGGTGATTTTTTGTCCGTATAAATCTTGTCCGTAAACGTGCCCAGGGGGTCTGTAATGTATTTTCCCATTGTCCGTAAACATTTCCCATTGTCCGTAAACAGCCCCACATTACTACTCAGATACTTTGCAAGACTTTCCAAACATATAAATGTGAACGTTGGTACCTTATCTTGTAACTGTTGGCATTAGTAATATGTTAGCATATTGCGCGTAGATATAGAAGAACGTGAAATAAGAAAGAAATAAAAAAAAACACCCTATAAGTCTCTTACAGAATTTAATGAAATTTCATATAATCGTTGTTTGCATCTTTAATTATGAAGATGTATTCTTACATTGATTTTCATGCCATATATAAACTTCATAAATATATACATAAATCCACCGTATGAAAGAAAAAGTTAGAACTTGCCTCAGAATACAAGCATAAACTAATATATTTTGTTCAAAATCTCCCCTTTCTGCAATAAAGTCGTTTTGCGAATATTGTCTAAATTGAGTATGAAGCGGTTATCACAGCGCACGGTTTTCTCCGGGTGATATTTTACCACCAGATTTACATCCTTGTGGCAATGGTATCATCCTACTCAACGATGCCACTTAAAGACGCAGTTAAATAAGGCCACTGTGTCGATTATGTTACCCACGCTACTCACAGCTCGTACTCTTTCAAGAAAGATATAACGGTACCAATTGCGCAAGCCCGGTGGGAGGAGGAAGAGCTTAATGTGTGCAGAAAATTGTATGCAGAAAATAAGTAACAAAACATGCTCTGATTTGTGAGTTATGTAAAGATTGTTGTTTCTATCAGGTTTTAAAAATATCTCTTGGCTACATGTGAAATTATGTTAATTCATACTAGCTCATGTTTTGTATTTTTATGATCTTTCAAAAATATGATAAACATTACTGAAAATGTATCTTTTGTGACTGGATAACATTTATCCTGTATAATTGGAGTAGAGTTATCTCTCTTGCATGCAAATGAGTACATGGTTCTGTCCTTGTAAAATTAACAATGGAACATTGCTCCTCTTGACAGTGTGTGACGTGCTTACTTAAGTAAGATAGAAGGTATATTTATTTCGCCAAACGTTAGCATTGGGTTCTATGAAAAGCAACTGTTACCAATATAACGCGAGGCTATCCTTCAAAAAGGAGGTAACCACTCTAAGGAATATGCACGTGAAACCAAGGTCAACTTTCCCTAAAGTTGTCCTCATAGTCATTTTTGTCTTGAATTTTGGTTAAAAAAAGGCCAAAAATTAACACCATGGTTCTGGATTTCCTGGCTCAACGCCATTTCATTAATATATGTTTCGTTACTTATTGCGAATCTCTTCGAACATGAGATAAATATAGAGCGTTCTTTCTGCAAGAAATAAGGAGAAATCAACTTGTTATTGCGGAAAAGTTTCAAGAGAAGCGAGAGCGCCACTGAGGGAGCAATTATAGCTACCGGTTACCCTGTATTGCAGGGGTCTCAAACTCAAACCACCCTGAGTGCCGCGTGAGAATATTTTCGATGGCCCAAGGGCCACGCCACCTTTGTTATCTCTCATGACATCATGTGACGCCAATCATTTTGCGGACCACAGGGTACGGCTTGGCGGGCCGCGTGTTTGAGACTCCTGCTGTATAGTATGACAGGGAAATTGCTTACCGGTTTAACCGGGTTACCTGTGAAAGGTCTTATATATCTATATTAGGTGTCCAATTATGCATCCTGCAACCCACAATTTCGTAGATTAGGAAGGAACGGATAGCGAGAAAGTGTTGACAAAAGTTTAAATAAAACTTAATAAAATGCAACTTAAAATAAAGCAAGTGTCCGACCTGATGTACATTGCAATAAATTTTAATGCTTGTGTCATGGATGGAAAATAGCTGTCCCTATTTACCGTTAACTCCTAGTTTTATGAAGTAAAGATCATGTCAAATATAACAAAATTTACTTTAAAAATAAAATTCAGAACAAAAATTGGAAAATGTCGAGAAGAGTTGCAGCATAACACAAATACTTTATTCAATCAACGCATTGACTATCATGATTAAAATTGGGTCCATCATCCACGATCATTAAATTCGTTCAGATGTTTCATTCAGCATATTTCAGACTCGATGTTTTTGTACTGAAAGTCATTTTTTATTTATAAGAATATTACATACTGCTACAATTTGCTATCTTTTCTTATAGTAATAACCATACCAATGATATTATCATTGTGGATATTATACTGAGAATTTTGCTGTATTAATGTAATTATTCTTTTATATCTCCCCACAATTATGTGTTGCATTAATATCTCCTCAGTATTATTTGTCTACTGTCTATTTGCTTATCTGCCAATACAAATAATAAAGAATGTTTTTTTTCCGAATCAGTGATTTTGTTTAATGTATGTTCTTTGAATA
This sequence comes from Megalonaias nervosa, assembly GCA_016617855.1. Lineage (NCBI taxonomy): Eukaryota > Metazoa > Mollusca > Bivalvia > Unionida > Unionidae > Megalonaias > Megalonaias nervosa. Next base: position 147,879 of record JAECUM010010497.1, read on the forward strand.
AAATAATAATTTGATTTTTAAAAAAGCACATTTTGCAATATAATAATGGCTATTTTGTATGTTAAGTTGATATATATACCAGACTGGATCTTAATGATGAAGTTAATCCCATCCCAACCATATTGCATTTGTGAAATATTCTCTTTAAAAACATTATTATAAACTGTAATGCATTTTTTACACTCTTCAGGAAATAAACTCGACAAAATCTACATAAAGGTAATAAAGGAGGTGTTGATTATTTTTCTGCGTGAATATAATTTTTCATTTAAATCCTAGCCAGCCTTCTAAGGTTCCTATCACATTTGTCACTCCATTTGCTGCAGTGTCGAATGCCATGCCTGCTGAACGTGTAACAAATTCCCGGGCCACGTCTCTAAATCCCTTGATGTTTGTCGCCTCCTCTCTCGCCATATCTCTGTCTTCCATTATTTTCTTCTGAACTGTTTTACGAATACTGCGTTCTATCTCCTCTGATGGTCTTTTTCCATTTTCTTGTTCAAACTCCTCTTCCACCTTCTCATGAATTTTTGGAATACGTGCTCTGTAAGCCTCTTCAGCTTTTTTCATTTTCTCATCCGTGTAGAAATTTCCTTTATTCCTGGATACCACCATCTCAACAAGTTTGAGCAGTTTCATTACTTCCTTCTTTACGTGTTTCTTTGTACCTTCCGCTTCTATTGCAATGCAGCATCCATTGAATTGTTGATATTTTTTAATAAAATCCTCTGGAAGTTTCAGAAGGCAATCTTCTGCCGTTTTATTGCTTCTATCTAACGCTGATTTGTGAGTAAATACAACAATAAAATGGTTGTATATTTCCTCACCAAAGAAATCGCAGAATATTTTGACTGCTTTGCTTTCTTCATCGGTAAATCGTACATCTGCCCTTACCACAAGTAGAAAGGCATGGGGACCGGGCGCCAGAATAGCGGTACACTTCAATAATTCTTCTATTATTTTATCTTGCTCTCGACTAGTGTCCATAGCTCCTGGAGTGTCGAGTACGACTATTTTCGTATCATCGATGAAAGTGTTACCAACTTCACACGACACTGTTGCAGATTCCATCGGATGACCATCCGTCGTAAACTTGTGTTTGCCCAAAATCGCATTACCTAGTGTGCTCTTTCCTGTTCCTGTCTTCCCTATGAGGACAATCCGTCTTTCACTAGATCGTAGGTACTTGTCTAGCTCGGCATGCAGGCTACGGAGATTACCTGTAGCTAAAACATTCAGTAATAAAATATAAGATATATGATAGTCAAGGAAAGTATGCTGCACAAATAACACGACTTACACAAAAAATGGTAAACGTTGTGAAAAGATCTTATTTTTCTGGTGACATTGTTTTAAATTATTTGCAGCTATAATAGGGGAATTAATATATGCCGGCTGGAAAATCTTTCCCAAAGATGTCTAAAGTTGATAATCTTGAAAGGAGCGATATTTTATCAACCACCCACATCATAAGAACACATGACATAATATATCCATCTCACTCCCTTTTTCTCTCTCATTAGATTGAATTCGAAATAATAACATTCCAACTTGGCTATTTTAAAACATATTACGTATGTTCAAATTTGAAGTAGAAGATAACGACTACATTCATCAGTAATATAGTGATAATAATCTACAATGACTGCATAAAATATGATACAGTTTTCATCCACCATGCAGTTTGGCTTGGTTTTCAGTTTTTCTTGTTTTATTCGGCTCAGCGAAATATTTAAGTTATTTAGTGTCAAGGCTATTGAGTAAGTTGCCTTGTCCAGGAACACCAAGGTAACAGACGTGGGCTGATTCGCGTGTCAAGTCCGTTAAGCTCACCGCTGAGCAACTGAGGCTCCTTCTTCCATTCCAAATGAAATATTTTATTCTCTCGCTATGCAGTGTACTAAACTTATAAAGCTCCGTCGAGTAAGACACGACGCTTATGCATGAACTACGTGTATTTAACGAAAATTTCATATTTGTCTTTCCGACCATTTTTAATTTTATGTTACTGGAAAAGTAAGAATTACAATCTAAATATAGTCAACATAACTCCATCAGTCATTCATTTATCAAAACTATGCATTTCTGTCAGTTACGAAGACATCATAATGAACCTAAACTCACTCTGGACAGAACCACCTATTCCAGATCTTGAGGAAACAAAGTTTTTAGGTATTATCTTCGACCGAGAACTGACTTTTATTCCACACCTAAAGAACTTGAAATCTAAATGCTTGAAATCTTCAGATCTACTTAAAGTAGTAGCGCGCCATGTCTGGGGTGCTGATAGAAAAGTCATCCTCAATTTATATAGAATGTTTATTAACTCCAAACTAGACTATGGTTGCGTTGTTTATGGTTCAGCTAGGAAGTCATATTTGAAGATGCATGACCCAATTCATCATCAAGGAATAAGACTCGCTCTGGGAGCATTTAAGACATCCCCATGTGAAAGCCTTCTCGCTGAAGCAAACGAACCACCTTTATCACATCGTAGAGAAATGCTTTCCATACAGTATGCTCTCAAATTAAGATCAAACCCTCTGAACCCTGCCTTTTCGGCTGTTTTTCAACTCAAATACAAAACCTTATACGAAAATAAACCAAACGCCATACCTTCCTTTGGCATTAGAATATCATCCAACCAAAATTGATCTTTCTAAACTTCAGACAACGTCCATTTCCGAAACACCTCCTTGGCTACTTACACAATCAAAAGTACTTTTTACGCTAAACGATGGAAAAAAATCTGAGAGAAACCCTTCCATCTTCCACAACTCTTATCATGAACTCCTCACCGAATTTAAAAACTACACAAAAATTTATACTGAACGATCAAAGGACGAGGAAAAGGTTGCTGCAGCCTTTGTTAGTGGAAAACACACGACAAAAGTTCGCTTTCCAAATGGTACATCGAATTTTTCAGCCGCAATGAGAGCAAAAGACCTTGCTGGGCAATATATTCAAAACAAACGTATTTTAAGCAGCATCATCTTCTCAGTAATTCAGTCGCTACACAACAGAAAACTGGAGAACCCATTATTAACCAATATCCTCATCAAAAATACTGAACTGGGTACCTCCCACAATGCAGTATACTATTGGTTACCCAGCCATATTAGTACTAAAGGAAAATAAAAAGCAGATCGCGCTGATAAAATGGCCCTATCCCTCGAACCATCTGATTTTAAAATACCGTATACTGATTTAAAACCTAGTATCAAATGGTTTTTACGTCCGAAGTAGCAGGCGTCATGGAATGAAGCAGTTAATAACAAACTTCTGCAGGCAAGCCAACCCTAGGACAATGGACTCCTTCCTACAGAGCCATCCGCAGGGAGGAGGTAATTATAACTATACCATCCCTGCATTTAATCCATAATGTCGACGACTTAAAACCAACTACAATGATATTCTTTTCCTATTAAGTAAATATTATCCTGCAGTGCTATGGCTGCAGGAAACCTTTCTAAAAGATACTGACAATAACACTCTTAGAAGTTACTATTTTTAACACATACTTTAAAATGTATGATAGGGCCTCTGAAGGTGCCTCCGTTCTTGTGAACAATAGGGCCCCTCATAATGTCATTCCTTTAAACACAAATGTATAAGCCATTCCTGTATGAGTCAATCCGCGTCTAGTGATTGCTTTTTGTTCCTTTTATATACCACCAAACTCCAACATACTACTATCTGATTTAGACAACATTCAACAGCTATCCGCTCCATTTGTTCTGCTTTGGGATTTATATGCCAAAACGATTTTATAGGGATCAAATTAGATAAATAACAGGGGAGAAAAGGAGGAAGACTTCATTTCTAGACACGATATGTGTCTATATAGCAAACACTCACCAACATATTTACATCCTGGAACATGTACAAGGAATGCATCGATCTGAAAATTTGTTCTCCATCGCTGCTTTTGGAATATGATTGGAAGGTCGCTGATGACCGTCATAGCAGTGACCACTTCCTAATCTGTTTAAAGTACATTAACTCTACAATCAGTAAGTCAAATCCACAATGAATTTAAAGAAGGCTGACTGGGTCAAGCTTGAAATGCAATGTAAAACTTGACTTAACACAGATACCTTTTAAACATTAATGATCCTATACAACATTTTACGTCTCTTTTGACTGAGATTGCAGAATCCACGTCCTCACCTAACTATAAAAGAACACCAAAACCATGGTTCAATAAAGAATGTGAATAAGCTATTGAACTACGCCGAGAAGAAAAATCTTCCGACGCCCGAACTATAATTAAAGACCACACATTCTGGGCTAAAGCTCGCCGCACAATTAAAGAACATCAAGAGCATCATGAAAAAATTATGTTTCCTTTCTAAATTCTCGTCCCTCGTTAAAGAAAGTAAAGGTCACGATCAGAAAAATAAATGGTAAGTTTAAAAAATATTTCCAACATCTGAAAATAAACAAAAAAAACCTTAAATCCTAAAATGACATACCAAATGTATTTGCTGATAGTTTTTCTAAAAATGCATCATCGCATAATTATTCAGCAGACTTTTGAAGGCTACAAGGTCAAAAACAAATGATACATTTAAATTCACATCCAATAACTCAGAAAGCTATAATCAACCGTTTTCACCTTTGGAACTTACGAACAAGGCCCATGATACATCAGCTGGACCTGACGAAATATATTACCAGTTTTTGAAATATCTACAACAACCATCATTAATCGCTGTCTTGGAAATTTTCCATGATTTATCGACCACTGGTAATATACCAAAATTCGGAAAGAAGCAACAGAACACCTATTCCTAAACCAGAAATGGATAGCACATATCCTACAATTACCGTCCCAGTGCTTTTAAGGAGATGCGTGTGTGTCTGTTACGAATGGTCAACGCTAGGCTTCTTTGGTACTTGGAGACTAATGATTTAATATCTCCTTTCCGAAGTGGCTTCCGATATGGCCGTGGGATATCAATTACTGACCAATATTTTCATCAAACATACTGAGCTGTGTACCTCTCACAAATATAGTATACAGTAGTATACCCAGCCATGTCGGTATTAAAGGCAAGGAAAAAACAGACCATACTGCGAAAATGCCCTATTCCTACAACCATCTGATTTAAAAATACCATACACTGAATGTGAACCTAGTATCAAAATGGCATTATCAAATAAGTGTCAGGCCTCATAGAATGATGCTGTGAATAACAAACTCCATGTGATCACACCAACCCTAGGTAACTGACTTCCTTCGGACTGAACCATTCATAGGGACGTGGTAGTTATTGCAACCATTAGAACAGGTCATACTTATATAACCCACTCCTACATATTAAAAGGCAAAGACCCACCTGAGTGCATTTCTTGCAATGAACCATTCACTGTTAAACGCTTTATGATAGATTGGTTCGATCTCTAACCCACACGCGATCGTTACTATAATGTACAGCATATGAAGGAACAATTATATATGGTAAATGTGACTTATAATTTAAATTTTTCGGAGGAAGTTAACATTTCTTAAAACATTTAGCCTGCATGCAGCCATATTGGTTTTGATTACTTTTTAAAGAACTTTCGTACTGTTTATATTATTTGTATTCTCTTATCACACTTCACAGTGATCATTTACATTCCCAGGTCATAGAGATTCTTCATATATCCTCACCATATCATCATTGTTTTCGGTACTTTTATTGTTCTTGATAATAAATCTTTCTTGATTATGTTTTATATCATATACCCTTTTATTGGCGCTATATAACTCCACAGTACTACTGCGCCGTAAAATAGACAATCAACCAACCAACCAGTTTACCATTTTCAATTTAAACACAAATTATTCTCTAGACAAAGTAAATCAGACCATAAATAAACTTACAGTTGGCATCTTAGCCGGGGTACAGATGTCAACGAATAATAATAGCGTTCTTTTCTTCATTGTAAAGAGTGACACTTGATCTTAAGGACAAATGAAGGGTCTTTGCAAACTTCGTATAAGAAAATGGGTCGGTACGGTATGTATATACGAAAATGGTTCGTTAAAAGTTTTCCTTTAGGGCAGGTGCACTTCTGTTAAGATAGTTGCTAAGGCAAGTTTCGGTGTATTTTAATATATTGATATACGGCAGGAAGATTGTCAGTTTTTGCTTCATATCTTCAGTCATAAAATTCGTTATTTTTTGCCATCAGTAAAAGAGAAGTTACCTAGTTTTATCATATAAATACTGTATTTGGTGCGCGTTTCTATTTGTCCGTATTCTACTTATGATTTCAAAAGTATCATGGTGGTATCCTTATTTGGTATATGGAATAGAAAATAGTCTTAGATTCCAACGAAATAAGTAAATTCAGAGCCGTTGTGATTAAAAAAATCTATTTACTATTGCCAATTCCTTTTAAATATTTGTGCGAACGCATTGCAGCACGTGGGATATTTGTATTATTGTCATTGGTTATTTCAAGAGAAACAGATTGTGTAAAGCTGGAACTTATTGTCTGTCAATGATTTTGTCATTGCATGCAGTGTATGCCCAAGTTCGACTCCCTTGCATATTTCTTGAAATAAAGCCTGTATCGACTGCATTTAAAGTCTGATGTTGGGGAAAATGGGCTAAAATCAGCACGAGGAAATTGTAACATACGCATAAAGGACATATTCTACCGACATTTGTCGGGTTCGCGTACGACTAAGCTGCCGATTCCGATCATAAATTCATTTTCTAATTTGACTTTTACACGTTGTAATTTTTGCTTCTTAACACATGACTTGAAAAGGGGTTTTAGTTTTTTCTTTCAGCTCTACAGGCAAATGAGTAAGATATCCAAAGCCTTGCCTATTTGGGGTTTTAGTTGATTTGATCACTGATACCACGCACAATTTGGAACCCATGTATTCATTGCATCTTAGATGAGTCTTACTGGATTTGAATGAGCATCTGTTGAACATTCACCTACTCCACAGACATTTCTAACAGTAGCCAGTAGTGCTTTACATTTTCACAGTTTTAAATCTGAATATACTGTGGGCTGGTGAATGAAATGGACAAAATAAAGTACTTTAAATTCTGTTAATATACCAGATTGATCAGACCTCAAGTGAGTTCTGTTTTGAGTCTTATATTGAGAGGATGGTCTTTGCAAGCTTGATGTCCCAGTTTTTGCTTCGCTACTTGACTTTACCAAGGAATTTTATATTCCAACCAAACTTGGCATGTAACATTATATTGCTTATATCTTCAAAGTGTTTGATTTTGAGCTTTCCATTATATCGTTCCCAGAAGTTATTACTCTATCGTGTCCGTCTTCATGACATTAGTTTCCACATCATACCATTTCAAAGCTTTATCGGATCTCAACCTTTAGTTCCACAATATCATTTACAGAAGGTATGCTCCCCGATTCTCCTTGTTCTTAACTTTTCGCAGCTTTACGAAAGATGGATAGTTTTCAGCCCAATTCAGCATGTAATTTATAATCGTGAGATTCAGTAGGTATGGTTCCAGATTGTTCGCCTGTCTAATTTGGCTTTCCGCTGCATAAATTAACTACGAAATATTTATTTCAACCAAATTTATCAAATATATCGATGTAGATGAGACCTTGCACCATTTTGTTTTTCAGCATTCTGCGTCACCATTCAGAGAAGTTATAACCCTGAAAGTCTCTTCTTAACTGTTGTTTCTCAAAACAAGTTCCCATGTCTCAAATCCCAGCAGGCAGATTCTAGTAAGAGGGGCCCTTTGCTCTATCAAAATAGCTTCCCTTGCATTAGTATTGTTGTGATGGCAAATGAGAGGAAAACAAAACCATTTACTTCTACTACTGCATCACGATTTTTCCAGTATAATTCACTTTTTACTGTCAGTGTTCCTTCCTTTTGGCAAGCAGATATCTGGGCATCAATCCTTTAAAGCTCTTTCAAAAAGGATGAATGTGATATTGTTATGTATATTTAATTTCTATTGTGTGCTTTACTTTGTCCGTGTTTGATGGTAGAGTTTTTGTGTATCTGGTTATGCTGTGTGGTTTATGCCTACAGGATTTTCGTCATGATGATTGCTGATATTTGAGTTCAAGGTCTAACCTTGTTTGAAAGCTTATAAGGTTCTATAAGTGAACATGTTTACAATTTGGATGAAATTTCGGGAATTACATGGCAGTCTATTGTGTCGCAGGTCTAGTGAAATTTATATATAAATAGTGCGTGGTAAACAAGTACTTTCATACCTGTCTTAGGATCGATACCTGAGAATCTATTAAGCTTACAATTGCGTTCAGATATAATTTGTGAAGACTTTTACACTAAAACATTACCTGGAGATCATTGTGAATTCATTAAAAGACATTTACGATTACATCATTGATATATCAAGACATTCAATACTACTTGTAACTTTTGATATTCAAGACTACGGGCATATCATAACATTAACGACTATTGGAATTCATCTGGAACAGTCTATATTCTTTTACATTGTTATAGGATATTTAAGGTTGTTTGTGACTGCATTCACAATTCTGTAATTGACTGTTGAAGTTGCATTTTTGTATTTTAGTGAAATGAATTGTTTCTTGAATTCTAACTAAATTGTTGGTTTCACTTACGTTCTGTAAATTTTTTAGACCTTGTGTCGTAACAACTTCAACTACAACTTCCATAAGTAAAAACATGGTTATTTTTAAAAATAATTTTGAGTTGACATAAAATGTTTGCAGTTGTTATTTATCTACCAAATTTAAATAAATATATTATAAAAGGTGCAATCAAACGAAACATATTCTCAAAAATATCTGACCCTAAGAATGATGCAAGTTTTTCTTTGAATTAGGTTGAAAATTCGGCGTTATTAATTAGGACGATGAATCCTCGCACTTAAGAATGATTGTTTCGTTTAAAATCAGGCTCCATTAAAAAAGACTGAAGTCATTACGTTGCGGCGTGCAGTTTTCAGATTGAATTATAAACTCTTTCCCGATTACCACGTTAAAGACATTCTTCTTTTATTGTATAAATAAAATATAATCGTGACTATGTACATAACAATTAAAATTACTGTTTATCATTACTTACCCAAGTAGTCTGAGTTCTTCGATTGATTTTGACCCATTATGTTAATTTCTCGATTAAGGCACTATAGACGTGGACTGTTTGAAAAGGTGAGAAATAATTTATCAATTGCTT